>JAHPZR010050036.1:10000-12727 GCA_019787425.1 Platygyra sinensis | reverse complement strand
ATTAAATGCCATAGGACCGCATGAATTTTGCATTGAGCCAGCCATTGTTTGCCAGTGTGCTGTATGAAAAAAAACTTCTTCTTCTCCGGATTACTCATAGTAGTCCCAGATCCGTGTCCTTAGCCTCTGATTGGTCAGCTCCATGTTCTGGTTTTATAGTCATAAGGTGAGCGACAGCAAGTATGTTGAGCGCGTGCGATGTAGGACACTTTAAAAGGCGGAGAAAACGAAATACAAAAACCTTCATCTTGTCGGAGTAATATGGGCATTCTTGTTGCGTAACAAGTTGTTGCGCTTTTCTTTTCGCAACAATTTTCTTCAATCCGCAACAACCGTTTTTGGCTGCGCGACTAGTTGATCCACAACTAAGGTGACTTTAAACGGAACAATGCCACGACGAAGTTTGAGGCCGGGTTTTCATGTTTCGCATTTCGCCGCCGTAAGCGACGCGCGTTTTCAGCAACAAATTTTGCACGCGCAACATACGCAAGTTTTCAACAGGTTTCAACTTTCTACACCTTGTTCCTTAAGAGTACTATTTTTTAGTTGTTCGAGCTTCTTTAAGCGTGTATTCAGTAATGTAAGGCTTTTTCATACTGGTTGTTTGGTGTCCTACGCTATCTTTCCTTTCTAGAACTTTCTAGTAAGTGGTGGCGCGAAAACGCACGCGTAAGCGCGCCGCGACACCCTGTGACCGTTATAAAAGATTAGTTTTATCGTTAATAAAATCAGTTGACGCAAGATCTGTTAAAAACCCTAAGTTAACAAGGTTCTTCAAGTTTACTATTGTTCTGGTGATCAAGGCAGCACCAAGGTAATTATCTTTTACGCTATTTTAGTTTGTTTAGTTAGCGGTTTATATCTTTACTCCCTTAAGTTTCAATTTCATCGCTCATAATTTTAAATTTAAGATGTTAGGTTTCAGATTGTCAAGTTGTATGTGACATCGTTTTAACCGTTATTTGCAAATCGATCATAAGTTTTTTCCTGTCACTTTTGTAACTTCAATGTTTTCGAAGCGAGTAAAGATGTTTTTTATATCCTGTTCTCGCAGTGTTTTTTTATAGTTTTTTTTTCTTTTTTAAAAAATAAAAAATTCAAACAACAGCAGTTTTGTGAACCAACGTCTAACCAAATCACTGGAACAATACCAGGTCACACAAAGTTTTGTTTCTTAGAAAAAATCGCCTATTCCAAATAGCGGACGCTGGTCTGCCGCTTTCCATCCTTCTACTCCTTAAAGGAGCTCCGTCACGGTTAAACGGTTGGAAAAATTTAGCCTAAATTTTTCAATTTTGTTGCTTTAATCCGTGTCAATCTTCAACCATCCTTGTTCCTTTACGGTTTATTATTTTGTCTTTAAGTGTTTTCCTATCTTTGTAAAGTATTATTTTCAGATTTCCTTCAATTTAAAGGTAATTTTGTCGATGGCCAAATAACTTAAAATACCGTGACGGAGCCCCTTCAAGACCTATTTTTTTGAGACTTTATGAAGAGATATTCGGCCGATTTTGCGTGATATTAGTGGTAAGGCGTAAAGGTTGGTTATCATTCTCCATCGACGTTAAATTGTTTGTGAAACCATGGAGAAAAATCATAATAGATTATCGTCTTCTTTTCTAAATAATCCTCAAAACCGTATTTTCATATCACCCGGATACAGATCAACTAAAACCGTTTAAATTACAGATCGGCAGTTTGCTTCTTATTCGCTTCTCTATGATCCCTCATATCTGCTTTATTATCTTATATCTAGCCTTCTGTCATGAAATGCGCTTCTTCAGTTGGCTGATAGTTTGGCTGGTTTTATTTGACGCGCTGATTTTCAAACCACTGACGAGACACCAACTTGTAAGTTCAATTTTTACGTCTTCATCACATTAATTAAGCTCATTTTTACATGAGTTTGTATATTAATTAGTGAGTTTTTATATTAATTAGTGTAGTTAGATTTACTAGAACATGTAAAGCGCTTTTGATCTATTATTGTAAAAAGGGCTATAGAAATATTAAATATTAATATTATTATAGTAATTGGACCGAGTGGAGTATCAATTCAGGGAGTAATCGCGCTCGTCCGAGGCCGATTTGATAATTACGAGCACGATTACTCCCTGAATTGTACGACATAAGGTCCAATTACTAATAAATCGTATCTATAACAATTTTGAAGATTAAAATGGTCATCAGTTTCTTGCAAGGAGCCATTAGCACATTGTAGAATACTAAAATTTGACAGTAATTGTATGTCATCATCGGCGCCTATTTGTCAGTGTTTTTCCAAAAAAAGAACATTTAATTATAGTCACGGATCCTTTTGATCAGATTTTATCTTTTGAGCATTGTCTATTTAGCGCTTTTCATATTGTTGAAAACTGTGGCGAAACATTTCGAAAAAAGCCATTAAAGCGCGCCTAAATTGACGTGTAAATAGCGTGGGTATCCAATTACAAAAAGTTCAAATTGGACACCTAAGGAAATACACGAACTATAGAATCAGCAAACTTTTTTAATTTGCTGCATTTTTTTGTTTTGAGACAATGGGAAAAGGTGCGTTTTTCAGGGATGAGAAAGGATTCAAATTTTCGCGCTGTGAATGAGAAGATCTTCTCGCGCTAGTTGTACGCGTAAGTTTTTGATTTATGTACAAATTTATGCAAGAATGCCTTCTCTCTGGTATCGAGTTAATTTGTGAGTTCTCAGACATGCCAAAACAATGCTTTAATC
>JAHPZR010050036.1:0-5000 GCA_019787425.1 Platygyra sinensis | reverse complement strand
TGGGTTTACCGGCACAATAACCCACAGCTGATTGACCAATCAGAGCGCGCGCATTGATTTGGTTATTATATAACAGTTTATCAAAGCCTGATTTATACAATGGACAGCTAAATATTCTCGACAGCTGAACAACATAGTATGTAAGATGAGTTGTTGACAACTAAACGCTAACTAGTTTTAGTTGCTGACAGCTGAGCAGTTTCCCTTTTCGAAAAGGGAAGTTTCTTTAGCTATCGACTACTACGTTTTCACCGTTTTCCCCATTTGTCATATTGTTTATATTATATTGTTATATTAAGTTGTATCACGTCTGTAAACAGTGTAAAATAATAAAAAACTTGAAAAAAAACTTAAAAAACTCGTGGGAATCTCTGGTTTTGTTGTGAGAAAGTAAATAAACATGGCGCACATTTGAGCATGCGTATTGTGTTTTGACCATGTGTACTGAACGTTAGCTCCCAAGCTCTCGCTGGCGTGACTTAGTTATCGATCACTCCAATGTGTCGAATGCTCGCATCGGACACCGTTATTTTTCCATAACATTTAGGTTTTTGTTCAAGTCTTAAACATAGTAGTTAAAATTGCCCATCTTCGTCCTAAATCAGGATAAGGGTTTTGGAAAGCAGGCCGCACACCCCTATTCCATTTTTCTGGAAGCACACCCCTTCCGGTGAAGGGGGGAATGAAGGGTAACGAATTTTAATCCCCCTATATAAGCTTTATACCTAAGTTCACAATGAACAAAGATGTTTAAAACTGCATGTTTTTTGCTACATTGTACAATTCAATACCAATAATTTATAACTTTCTCATTCGTTCAACGTTCTATTCTAGCCTTAGAACCAACGGAGCCAACGGAACCAACGGAGCCAACGGAACCAACGGAGCCAGCGGAGCCAACGGAGCCAACGGAGCCAGCGGGGCCTACGGAGCCAACTAGTACAGATGAATCAGAAGAAGAATTCTATGAAGAAACAACTGGACAGGAGAAAAGCAAACTAAACATTGGCGCCATTGCAGGAATCCTGAGCGCTTCCCTTTTGCTTATAATCGTCATTGGTTTAGTTATAGTTTTACGGAAGTAAGCTAACTGTAAAAGCTGGAGCCATGATCCGGGACGGAGACCGTAAGTCTTGCGATTCGCGCACACCTATGATGTGGAACAGTTTTTTAGAACAAATCGCACCATAATGACGACATATATACGCGCGAATCCATGCACATGTCGCGGGTTCGCGTGTGGATGTTGTCACGTTGCGTGATCACATAGCGAGAGTTGCGAGATCCTGTTGCGAATTTTTTTTAACAGCGATGGCAGGAAATATTGCCGGGAATAAATACCAGGGCGCTTATATACTTAAGAAATGGTGAGCGTGCAGCGTGCAGTTATCGAGTTATATATGCACGCGGGAGGTTGCTAAGCACGAAAGAAGCGTAAGAGTCGCACAAGGCGATAGCCGAGGGCGACTCTAGCTTCTTGAGTGCGTAGCAAACCTCCCAAGTGCATATATAACTTGACAACTGCACGGCTGCGCTCTCACCATTTCTTTTATAACATTGAGATTTTTCAAAAACATTTTTATTGAATCTCACAACGCTTACATGAAGTCAAAAGCATGCCAGATAAACCGCGCGAAAATGTTCATTCAAAAATCTGACAAAGCGACACATCAACATTTTTCTTGGACCGCCGTGTCGGTGTGTTACTTTACGTTTTCAAACAATTTTAAATGTTTTTGGAACAGAAACATTAAATTGGTAAGGTCGGTAAGACTTTAAAAAAACAGAACTTTGTTAAAAATTGCATGCGAGTTTCGGGACAAGTTTGTTCGCCGAAAGCATTTAAATGGGTTTCGATGCCACAAAAGTTTTACAATGAAAGCTTGTAGGTAATTTATTGTCGCCAAGTTGCTGAAATTTCTCTCTGAAATTGCTACTATGCATTGCTTACCTCGAAATGTTGTCACAGACCAGTTTGTAGATTTTTTGGTGTTCTCTGAGTGTCTTTGCTCAAGCAGATGACTCAGTTCCTTCTCGCTTAAATTAGCGAATCTCTTACTCTTAGCTGGAGGCTCGTCAAAAAACTGGAGGTTAAAATTTGGTAGTTCACACGAAGTACCTTCTTCATCTCCGGAATAATTTATAGTTTCTTCCATATTTGAGTAGAAAACAAAATAGAAATGGTGTTTTAAAAAGTGGCACCATCGATGATAAAAGTTGTGAGAAAAAATGCTAAACAAACTGACGTCAGCGTGCAGCCCACGGGTAAATGGATCGCGCGTATTAGCCAATCAGAACGCGCACTTTGCTAAGGCTATGTTCTAAAGTTGTATATTCTGAGCTAATGGAAACGGTGAGATGTTAGGGTCCAAAACAAGACTTCAATTTTACGCTGTGAATGAACAATAAGATCTGCTCGCGCTCGTTGTAAGCTTACGTAACGTGTACGATTTTACGTTTCTTCTGACCAAGAAGTTTGCAAATCTGGTATCGCGTTAACTTGTGAGTTTCTCAAACAATGCTTAGCTATAAACAAAACCTCTCTTTGAAGGTTTCTTCTTGTTTCTACTTATTTGGCGAGTTGGCAAAGAGTTTCAAGAGGAAAGTCTGAAGCGTACATGTTGCTCATTTGCATAATGCAGCGCGTGCACTTACAAGCGGGAGTCAGTGTTTTTTTGCGCTGAGATGCTGCTTCAATTTTCACAAACGCCAAAAGGCTCTAACATCATGTGTGTTTCTTCAACATAGAAAAATTACGGAGCGAAAATATAATTAGTAATACAAAAGCCGAATCACATGCGTAGTGCGCTTGTTCTGACTCATGGATTTAAGAACGAGGTATATTGTAACATACATATTAAATATATCTTATTAGACATTTTGTGGTGTAGTATCGCTGAGTATTTTTACGAGTTGTGCCGTATTTTGGCGAGCCCGTAGGGCGAGTCAAAATACAAACAACGAGTAAAAATTCTCAGCGATACTACACAACAAAACTTCTAATAAGAGATCTATCCAACACGCCAAATTGGTATGTTCGTGCGAGAGAATTTCGTGGATATTTATTTACAGGGAATGCGTGATAGAAGTATGCGAAGCGGAACGGAATAGGCCTTTTGCAACAGTTGGTCACGTGACGTGCTTTTCAAGAACACACTGATTAATCATTGGTAATGCATAATGTTATCAGAAATGGAAAGATCAGTTCCAAATAAGCTTACATGCAAATTTTCAGGTTTATATCTTTTAAGGGGGAATTTTTATGGACGTTAAAAATTAGAAGGATTTCTATGAGAAGAAGTCGCTTTGCCCTCCAGTCACGCTCCGGTGGTTTTCCATACAAATCCTTGTAATTTTGCAAGTTTTCAAGCTGCCATAAAATCTTTGCCTTTCGGTGTAAGGGCCTAGAAATTTCCATTTTTCCTTATATTTTACCCCTCTTTCTATCTTCCATGGTTATATGCCAGCAGCTTCTTTTGGTAGTGATTAATAACAGAAAAGGTTTCTGGAGGGCAAAGCTTCCTCGCTTCTATACAAAACCTTCTAATTTTCGCAATATTCAAATCGTCATTAAATCTCAACCTTATACGGCATTGGTCTGAAAATTGGTGTCCTGGTTATTTAAAACATGCTCTTTCCAGCACTGAAATTCATTTTGCTGTAGCTAAAAGTTTAGAAATTATCGATCATGTGACCAACTGTTGCAAAAGGCCTATTGGCGCGGGAAATCCAGCTAACTGATTGTTCAACTGCAGGAAACCTGTCTAACCGGTCCTCTGGAGTACAAATACCGCGTGATATTTGTACTCGTCTTAAGCGTTATTTGTACTCTGCGAAGTGCAGTCGGATAATAAGTGTCGTGTACTTAAGCGCTTAAAGGACCCTAGTCAGCCTCCGCCATTTTCGATGACATCGAAATTATTGATATAGCATGGTAAAGCGAATTCTTGTTGTTTTACTGTAAGCTGTGTTCCTGAATGTATGTTAAATTATCTTGAGTCGTTTCTTCGTCTTCGTTCGTAGTTTCTTCGTTCTTCTTAGAGTTTTACTGAGACTCAATAGCGCACGCTGCCATTGCCTGCCAAACGTCAGTATTAATCGCGTGTTAAGAAATGACGCAAGTAGCCCTAAGCAGAAACGAAATCACTTCAGCACTTGAAAGGCGTTAAATCACTTCGGTGTAAGTAGCAATAGTTTCAAACTCCGTTCAAACATGTGTTTAAGCCTAGGGCCAAACTCTATAAATAACCGCTAAAGGAGCTCTAATTTACTCTTGCTTTCTCGCACGCGATACATGGCGTCACATGAGCGCGTGCCAAATTGAATACCCACGCGCGATACCACGCGTGTTTTTCTGATATTTGTGACGTCAAGTAAGAAAATAAATGCTAAGTTTCTCGCGTTTTAGGCAATATCATTTCCATGATGTGGCGAAATATGAAAAAATTTCACCGAAGGAAAGTATACATATTAAGGAGTTTAGGTCAAAATGAGGAATATATCTACCTGTCATTAGATGAGATGTTACCATGGTAACGGCCTTAATCCAAAAATTGACAACCAAAACATAAGCCTTATTTTAACAGTACCCATACTGGTAAGGGGAAAACTTTAAGAGAAATTAACTACGCTTCCTTTCCTAACTCGCGCTCTATAGGGAGGGTGTTTCGTGATAACTCTAGGGAACTACCTTAAAGAACGAGCAATGCACAATACTCTTTGTCTTTGTTATCAAGGCGTACTGCGTACCGCGTAGCCAGCCCATAACATTGCTGCGCCTTTTTGAATTCATTATTTTAATATTTTTTCTGCGTACTGCGTAGCCGGCTACGAAGAATTTAGTTCGAGTGGCAGGGTATTCTGCAGTTAAGCAATTTTGGAGCCACAAAAAAACTAGAATCTATAGGCGTTCATTTATTGGACCTCGAAACTCAAAATTGCAATTTTTGTTTTACTTTTCGGTCGCGATAGACTCTGGGCGAAATCCCGCAAGCGTGTGG
>JAHPZR010050035.1:0-40911 GCA_019787425.1 Platygyra sinensis | reverse complement strand
GACACCGCGATACCGGGATCTCGGCTAACCGGGCTGGCCCGGTTGTCATGTAATCACGAATTAATTTTTGTTGCGTTTAACAAACGTTCTCACTGGCACCAGGCCCTTAAGAGAAGGTTCAAGTCTGACAAACAAGAAAGCTGTTTTTGCTTAGACTGCAGCAGTTGCAGTGTTAGTTGTTATTAGGTTTTTCTTTTATTTTATACACGACCCCACAAACTTTTGACTCTAAGACTTATCGTGTTAAAATAAGGGCTTTATATTCTATTCAGTCCTAGTCTGTAATCAACATTTGATACATGTACGGTGTGAAAAGTGTCGAGTATACATTAGATCTCTTTCAAGCAAGAGACCATGAAATAAAACACCAATTTTTATTATAATTACGACTAAAAACCTATTTACATGTTTTCAATCGTATGCAAAAAAATATTAAGCCTATTAATACAACACTAATTCGTAAAATCGTCCAAATACAACATTCAATGTATAGTCCATCTCCTAACTTAAACTTTTTCTACTGCGAGACATGTAAATAATGCAAACAGGAAGATAAAGAAATCTAACTGTTCTGTTGTTTTCCTGCATTAGCTGTTGTGACTTAGTTTCATGGAGCCGGAGCTACGATATCTTCCGTTCCGGGTTTACAAAACTGTCTGATTTCGCGGAAAAGATAGTTCCTGCGTTCCTCAGTCAGTCCATCTGGATTTACTATGTCAGGAAGGATAGAAGGTGGCGGAAGAATAGCATTATTCTTCAACAACATAAACGACTGTTCTGGGCTAGAAACAAATTCTTTGTAGAAGACCTTGCCAGGGTTTTCGTTTGAAAACCGAAAATGATGAAACTTTTTAATGTTCGGGAACTTTTTGAAGTACTGCCCGAGAAACGAACTCCAGTTGTACACAGGAACAATCACTCGCCCATCGTGCGTGCCAACAAGTTGTGCTTTGTTTAGTCCCCTAGTGCTGGAGGTCTCTACTAGTCGTGCAAATTCGTACAGCGACGAAACGTACGTGACTTTGAAGGCTTTCTTTATCAGTCCGAAAGAACGGTCCGGAGCAAACTTGGTGTGACCGGCAATAAGGAAGGAGTATGTGATGGAATGATGCAGTTTCATTAAAGTTCTCCACGCGAAGTACCACAAAAAGTAATTGTTTTTATTTTGACCCGAGCAGTTATCAGCATTAAGCTGTGCATCTGTCTCTCCTAATCCATGGTGCTCAAAATAGTAGTGGACGTAACTGATTGTTGCGTTTGCCCCTTTCCCAGCAGAAGTGGCCTCATCTATGAGGAAATTGACTTGTCTTGGTAGGCCCTCGCACATAACTCCAAATATACCACACTTCCGAGGAGTTTTGAAGTAGATTGGCCCAGGTTGCATGGGATTGCTGGGGATGTGGACCTGCTGGGCGTAATCAAAGGAATAGTGTACCGTGACATTTAAAGAGCAGGCTTCGCGGCTTTCACGGTCAAGTGCTGTTTCAGTGTCAATTGGTTCAAGAGCATTCTCGGAGTTGATACATGAGTTCCTATAGTGTTCTCTTTCAGACTGGGCACAGTTTAGATGATCCTGATGGGCTTTTACACATTCTGACTTTTCACTGTCGGAGAGGTTTGCAGCTCTTTGAAGTTTGTTTGTATTTTGCTGACAGGTAAAACAGAGATCGGTTGCTGGTTTTGAAATGACCACGTTAGGATGAAACTGGTCCCACAGCTGCAAGAATTTCCTGTAGCTCACTACTCGTACATCCGAAGCTACGCACGCGGCTTCATAGACTCGCCAAACGCCGATCTTTGATTCGGATGATGACAGAACTTTGATGTCATCACTTTTGAAGCCGGGTATTCTTCCTGGGAGGGAGATCGCGTTTTCCTCGACGTAGTTGGTCAGGAATGTGCAGACTCCTTCTACCGTAGCCTGAGAGAGTGTGTTTTCGGGTAACCGTTTAGTGTTACCGTGAATTCTGGGACAAATACCGTAAGTCTGATAGTGTTCCTTCAGCCGTCGAAATCGCGAATCGCTCAGTCCATATAAGTGAAGAAACATCTCCTTGCAGATAGGCAGAGACTGAAAATAAAAGGTGCATCGAGGACTCCTGCTTCTTTTGATACCAGTGGACTCACGGTGAGTGAAAGCTTGAATGCTTGCGAGGACCACCAAATCAAGTTCGTCATTGACAGTTCCAAGCAATTATTTAAGTTGAAAAGTACGACAGTTTCCGTAAACTGTCCCGAACAAGGACTGCCTTTTGCACCAAGAGCACAACCACAACCATCCTTTAGAAATTTCTTAACTTTTTCAAAGGCTTTTTCGTTTTCCATTTCAGCTAGATCTGTCTCGGCCATAGCGTTGACTTAACTGTTTCAGTAATGCTGAAAAGCAAAGTTTTGTCCTTGGTCACAACGGTTTGCCGTCGTCATAGCAATCGTCACAAATTAGCATTTTGACAACCATTGTTGCGTGACGAAACACGAGCACAAGTTCTTGGCACGTGATCAGTGTTTACTTCGCAGACCTTTATTCATCGGAATTTTGTTCGAGGTTTCTCCGTGTTTTTTTTCATCCGTTCATGGCATTTGAAGGGTATTATTTTAACTTTCCTTTGTCAAATATTACAGTACAAATTACAAGCTCTCGAAACAACCGGACTTTGCCGAATAAAAAAAAACAATTCATATAATGTCGATCGTTGTTATGATTATACTCGTTGTTTCTGTTTCCGAAAGCGGCAAACATGGTTCGTTTTGGATCGTGTATAATAATAACATTATAGTATGAAGGCTTTATTGAGTTCATTCGAGTTGTATTTTATCAATCACCAGGGAATAAAAAAATAGGTCCGCAATGCGTACTTGGGGTCTTATGCTTTTTGTTAATGTGCTACTTATTACTTTCGGTTGGAATTCTGTTTTCAAATGCTAGTGTCTGGGAGTTCAATTGCTACAAGTGAGAAGGTAAACAAGCCCTTACAATTTGTAAGAGGGAAATGTATGGTAGAATATTGTTCACTTAATACTCACTTTATTATCTAATAATAATTTATTTAGCTTTTAGTCCGAATGGGACATAACACAACATCTTTCGATTTAGCCCCATTTTGTGCATAATGTCCTGTGCTAGTTTAGCTCTCTGAACTTGGCACTATTCACACATGTCAAATGAACTTGTACATGCTGTGTCAAGAGGTTTTGCTGCTATGATGACTCAGAATGTTTAAATTCATAACTAAGCACTGTGGCATTGTCAGTTGTTTTTTGAATGGTGGGCTCCATCCAAAAACTACAGTAGGCAGTAAGGTTTGGGTAAAAAAACATCCCGCGAAGCAGCTGGGCAAGATGCACACTGTGCAGGTGAAATATTTGATGGATTATAATTGTATATATACCATGCCATAGAAAAAATAGCCAATCAAAATGCAGGAAATATGTTGTATATTTGTCAGTATTCCACCAAACCTTCCCATCGATCAGTGCAATTTAACTGCATCACACCCAACCTTCCCATCTGGCTACTGTATTTTCTATGGCATGGTATAAAATAGCTATGTAACCCTTTCTCATGGTATAAATGTGGAATATCCTACTTGTCACTTATATTTTCTTGGTATACACACTCACCTAAGGTATACCACTCAAAAGTGTTGCATAACTAGAAGGCCTTCTATCTCTACCATATTGTATTTTTATTTTGTCTATAGTAAGGCAATAATAAATATGTTTTCATCTTTCTCTTCTTGGGCTTATTTCATGAAGTTATGCTATAATACAAATGCCTTTTTAAAAACTTTAAAACCCAGTGGAGCACAAAAAAGAAATTACCATTTTACAACAACAGGAGCTTCCTGACTACGGGCAGAAGTGATGTTTTGTCTGGCAATTACTATGCACACAGAAATCCAAGGCTTTGAAATATTTGATATTTTGCACTTTCTTGGCTTTGTCTCATAAAATTTAATGGGAAAAAGGTTATTTCAAGTTTCTTTCATATTTTAACCTCACGTTTGAAATATGATTGCATTGTGTCATTTTTGTGTTTATAAATTGAGACAATTGCTATATCTCTATAAAAAAGGGAGTATACTTATTTCCATTAAAGTAAGGACAACAAGAATACTTTATTTCACCCCATAATTATTACAAGAGAAAAAAATATATATCTATATATACAACAGATGATAGGGGTGCTGGCTGCGAGTGCCCGAAATAACCTAAAAGTTAAAAAGGCCAGGCAGCCAGTAGCACTTAACTGAAAAAAACTAGAGTCAGTAGATGTTGGATCAATGAATGTAGGACCTGGATTTTCCTCCACATCATTTGCAATGGATGTAAACATTGTAGCATATCATTTGCATAAACCAAACCATCACCTCATTCCAGAACTTGTAATATCCAACAACGTCTTTTAACGTTGGCAAGTAAATAAAAAGCTTTTAAGTAGAACGTCATATTCCAAGGTCGGTCTCACACACGTTAAGAGGCATCCTTGGCTTTGACAGAATTGTCGTGACAGCCGATCCTTGACCGGTATTGTTCGATTGTAATTGTTCCTACGCTAGCAGCTAATAACACAGACAACAGCAGTGCAAGACTCTTATTCAGTGCGAGTATTTTTGAGAGTACTATAGCTCTTTCAGTTTGAGGTGTAAGCCACACCGATAGTCCAACCCGATAGATACGTGCTTGTCAGAGCTTGTGAGATTACTCGTGACTCCTCGAGAAAGCTTACTTGTGAGATATGTGGTGCAACCCGCACCAGATTTAAAGCCAATGAATGTGGGCTTGCGAAAGCGTCTAGCTTCAGTGCAATCCGCACTAAACACTAGGCGAGTCTAGATGTATGTTACCTTTCCTCGCCGAGGAAACTCCGCTCAGCAACACCTGAATGAAATAACAACAACAAACAAGGCAAATTATGCAGTGCAGTTAATTTTCGATTCGAAATGAAAGAAAGCCAATCCATGAATCATAAACAGCGCGACAGAGCAGTTTTGAAATAGAACATAACTTACCTTGAACAAATACTACTAATTGCGTCGGATAGTTCTTCAAAATTTTCCCAACACAGGGAAAACGGTTGCTAATACACCGTGACTACAACACGCTGGAAGCAATGGCCGACGAAACAACTTGAACTAGTACCCAGACTATTTATACTCTCGGAGATCTGTCACGTGTCATCTCGTCCTCAAAGTGACAAACTGACAAACAAGATTGCCTCTGACTTAGGGTCTTTATGCAGAGCATAAGACCCCAAAAATTAATAATTGCCAAACTTGCCGTTGAAAGATAGCTATCTCTCATGATTGTTTTGAACTACATGGAAGTAAAAAGCTTCTCTCGTTTTACAGTGTTAGGCTACTCCATTCTATTTTAACGCGTGTCATGTCATTCTAATGGAATCGTTGCCCGTTTTACGGATGCTAGTTTATTCTAACGGATCCTAACGGCTTTTTTAGCCGTATAATGGATGTAGAGTTTTTGCTAACGGTTATGCTGACCTGTCTAACGGTCTGATGCTAATGGCTAACGGATACATGGCTCTTGCTAACGGTTATACTCTCCATTCTAACGGCCTCGTGCTAACGTCTAACGGCTGGGCTAACGCCTATAACATTCTTAAGAAAACTTTCTAACGGATGACTAACAGATGCTTAATGCTTTTGTCTCATCTAACGGATAGTGTTAAGGTACGTTTTCCCGTGCACGGTCACAATTACTTAATTAATTATTGACAGCCAATTAACTGACAACTGACAAATGGCCTTAAATTTAACTGACAACTGACAAATGGCCTTAAATTTAACTGACGACTGACAAATGGCCAAAATTTTAACTGACACATGACATTTGTACCCCCCCCCCATCCAGACCCTCACAACACAATGAATGATTTTTTTACGTCAGAATTTAAGAATTTGACGTTGTTTTGAGTACTTGACTACAAAAATAGTGACATGCACAAAACAGGACTCTGTTTATTCTCAAGTTCCTAATAAGCATTTGCTTTGAATGGTTGCTCGTTGGCACTTAGCGAAAGCTACATCTAGTTTTAGTTTTTGATATGTTAAGACACTTTACGCGTGGTGTTTCTTAGTCCTTATTCAGTCACCACTGCTTTTGGCTCTTGGATTTGTTTTATGTGCTGAGTCCAAGTTTGGAACAGACATCTCTGTCGAAAGAGCGATCATAATATTTTAGGGCCTCAATAAGGTTTAAACAAGATTTATTCGGGCGCATACTCTCTTTGTTGGCCTCGCGCGCATTGTGCAACGGGCGTGTGCAGTGAAAGAATACGATCTTGGTGGTGGTGGTGTGACAAGACAATGACATGCTTTGAGCAACAATGATTCGTCAACCTTCCGCCATCTTTTACTCGCTCCATTTATTGCCCTGTAGTTCTTTGCTCGCGAACCACACAAGAACGCTTGCTATGCAGGCTATCCACAAATATCCAAGAGTGACCTAAGCATATTTCTGCAACAAATAAAGGCTATTGTTTATTTATAAACTAAACTCGCCACATGAGTGAATATTCTACAGTTAAAACTAGGGCCAGGGAATATCCGAGTGATGTTCATCACATTTCAAAATCGCCCGCAGTGCAAAAAATACATGAAGGATAACAAACACAATAGCCACCATTTGGCGTGAAATATGCCGGGATAATTGTCCGCGGACATTATCTGGCGTACACATATTAAAACTTATTCATTCCTTATTCGCACTCGCTCCTTTGTCCTCAAGTGGCGACCGTCTGCAAAGTAAAAGGATGCAACAAGACCGTCCCACGAGGTGAACAGCAGGAGCACATCAGAGATGATCAACTGCACTACTTTGCACTTTTGCAGGAAGAGAATGATAAAATTCTACGGGAAGTAGGTAAAAAGGTGAGATTAATTTAAATATGAAAAGTCCACCCAGGATAATTAATATTTTCTGAGTACAAAGGTATAACAACAAAGATTCGTTTTTAGAAACACGTGTTAAACATTTATCTTGCAGGTAATGCTTGACATTAAGATGAAATGTTCTAGAGTGGTAGCCACATTTCAGTGGGATGTCCCCATGTCTCCAACTCGTGGCTTGGTCTGTTCACTTCTGTTTAACAAACTTGGGATGAAGTGGTGCCTGCTGCTGCAAGACAAGGACGTATCCTTGGAGTACAGCCAAGGAGTCCATCAAGTCCACATGGATGTGAGGTATGACTTTTACATTAGGCTGTTGAAACTATATCCAAAAACTAATTTGTGTTGAACAATTTAAGAGATAAAAACTTCTTCATGTAATAGCATTTCCTGTATTAGCAAAAGTACTTAATCAAATCAAAGGGCTTTTAGAGTCAGCTCATTCATTCTAATGGACAGTTTTCATTGCACTGAATGAAAAAAAGGGGAGTGAAAAGACTGATAGAAACACAGTGGCGGATCAAGGGGAGTGGCCCTTATTTTGGGTAGAAGGAGAAAAGACAGAAGGGAGAAAAGCCAGCAGGGCAAGTGAATCAACCCCCACCTTAGTTCAAGGTCTGGATACACCACTTAAACAGGACTGGTTTATTTCAGATAGTGCATTTCTAATTTGTGAAAACTGCTAACTGAAAGGGAATGGCTATAGAAAACAATTGATATTGGATGTAATTTCTTTATTTGTAAGACTGTAGAAACATTTGTATTCTTGCACATGTGCAGTTCAGCTGTATCGAGTTTTCAAATTACTAATGGGGAGCTTCCAAAAATTACTTCTGGCCGTAGCCTCGTTCAAATCCCTCTTCACTTCCTTCCATGCACGTTTCATTTTGTCGGCACATTGCATTCCACATTTGATGCCCACAATAAGCATTCATTGCGTTAGGACGCTATGAACGAGCTTAAAAGGCAAACAAAACAAAACAAAAACCGGTTTTTGCAATATCTGGAGATGTTCTAATAACAAAGTAAAGCCAGTAGCCAAAACGAGGCCAAAGAAGTATTGTTTTAAAAGAGTAATAAGGAAAAAAATCTTACTTCGAAACTCACCTACTGATGTCTTTTTCCCCACAGCTTCATTATCAGAGCAGGAGACTGGAAAAAACAAGTGTACATTCTGCGTGCAGTAGAACTGGCGGAAAGAACACTTACAAAGCACACTATGATGGTGTCTGCCGCCAGTGTGCACCAAGTCACTGTCAAAATTGAAATTCTTGAGCCTGAATTTTAAGTTCATGGCTTTTCTTTCTTAAAGGAGTTATGTCACGGTTTTGGTATAATGAAAATGATAATTTGTCATATGTAGTGCATCCGTAACCATTGCTGTTCCTATCACCTGTTTGGCATTTTTCTTCGCAACTAAATTTATATTCTAGGGGTTCACACTAGGCTACTAGGTCTGCTTTAGTAATTACCTAAGTTGACTTAGTGAAAATCCCACGTATGAACCACTAAGTCAAAAGTGCGTGATTTTGGGCTTAGATGGTTGTTACCGCCGGCATCATCAAAGGCATGAAGTCTTCCTTAATCCTTTGCCAAACATGACTTAAGGCTTGCTTACGAAACTTTATCCTTAAAAGTTGTCCAAAGATGACATGATTTCAATCACAGGTCAGATCCTTCCAGTGCTTAGCGCGAAAACCTGCAAGAATGTACTGCTGCAATGAAGACGATTTTCCATACGACTTTCCTCCATTTACAATGTAAGTTGGGCTGGTGTTTTATTTCCAAAAATAAGCTATCTGTGAGTAAATTCATTCCATTTTCTCTAAACCCTTTTCCAAAGATCGGAAGCATGTTTGCCACATGTTTATGCTTTGTCTTCGAGGTCTTTGAGTGGTGGATACATGGCAGCCGCACAATTTAGCCCATCTCCTGCACCATTTATGGGACCATTTTATTACTCTCACATGTTAGCCTCCTCACCTGAGTGTTCATTATCTGACTCAAATGGTTCAAGTCCTGCAGCAGAAACACCCACCCGAACAAGAGTCGATTGGACTAAAGAAGAAACTGTAATCCTCCTTGACATGTGGAGCTGTGTTTACGAATCTGTCGAATCAGCCTCTGTTTCCCAAAGGAAAGCTTTGTGGGCAAAAATCCTGCAAACTTTTCTAAGCAAATGCAGGGAAGCGAGTCTGACTACCAACAGAAACCTAGAACAGGTTAAAAAAAGAATAAAAATCTTGAGTATGAATACCGACAAATCAGAACTAAAATGGCATCTACGGGTGAAGAAGGCGCCAAAAAGCTACAATCTGGCTGTGCATTCTACGAGCAACTGGATGATGTACTGGGCACACGGGATGCTATGAAGCCTGAAAGGATGACCGTCTGCAAATCAAGCATCATTCCAGACAAGATGGGAACAGATTCTTCACCGGAATCGTCAGTGAGACCTAAGAAATGTAACGAATCACCAGCAACACATGCTGCTGATTCTCAGCCAAGCACGAGCTCCGCCACAGAGTCTGAGTGTTCACCTAAAACGGAGGAAATAGGAGGGAAGAAAGAGGCAACAAAGGGGAAAACAGCCAAAAAGAAAAGAAAGTTGCCATCAGATAGCGACGATGATCATTACATGACAAGTATCTGCGTCATGGAGAATCAAAATGCTTGTTTTGAGAAGAGCATGCAACTACAGCAGGCTGCAATAGAAAACCAAACAGAGCAAACGAAGGCTATAGTGTCAGGATTGAAAGACATCCTGAAAGAGTGTTTGAAAAGTGACTGACATAGCAATAGATAACTGATCAGAACATTCATTTATTCATCTTATGAACATTGAACATAATTTTGTTAGTGTTATATGGTAAACTGACATATACCTGAAAAGTAGTTTTCCTATACCTGTCAATTATAAAATGTCCAGCTGTTTAGTGAATTTATGAATCCGTTTACATTTAGGGCTTTTCTTAATTTGCCTAGCCAATACTACTGTTGTATATATGCTTGTATGGAAATTACAAAATGCCCTAAGCAGCTAAATAGTCCAACATGGCTTGACGTGCAGAGGAACCGTCCTGTGCTGCTCTGTCATCGTCATCAGGTGGCTGACGATTTTCATCCTCATCGAAGACATCTCGCTGCATAATACAAAAATTATGTTAAATGCACCCTACCGTAACAGTTTGGGCCACGCTGACATGTCTTTGTTCATTTTTTTTTTTTCAGCAAAAGCCTCCACCTTCCTTTTAGCAGCCCAAATGTCCTCTCCACAACTGACCTCATTGCACTTAACTTCATGTTAAAACGTGTCCTCTGTGGAGGCAGGTGTCCTCTGTTAGAGAAGGGCTTCAATAGCCACTTTTTCAAAGGATAAGCCCTATCCCCCTCAAGCATCGGTCGTAAGAGCGTCCCATGAATTACTCTTGTTGGCGCTGTTAGAATCTCCTCATTTTCTGCAAGTTCAAAAATCCCGCTTAGCCTTAAAACTCTTGCATCATGAACGCTGCCAGGGAAACAGACCGCTATATGCTGAAAAAGTAACTGGGCATTGACTATTCCTTACAAGTTGACACTGTAGTACTGTTTCCTGTTAAAGTAGTCTTCCTTGTTCTCCAGTGGCACATTAATTTCTATATGGGATCCGTCAATTGCACCAACAATTTGAGGAAACTTGTACTGTTCTTCAAAGTTATCAATTGCATCTTGACCTTCATCGATTGTGTAAGGAAATTGAATAAAAAAAGTCCTTTTTACGGCAGAGAGCTTCTTCGAATTCTTGGCATATAATCTTCGCCGTAGATTTCCCAAGACCAAATTGTAATCTATACGACCGATAACTGTTTCCAGTGGAGAGTCTCCAAAGACCTACAGCAATGCATTTTTCCAGTGGTAAGGGCTTTCGCATTCTTGTTTCTTGTTTCATAAGATCATCATGAAGAAGTCGGCACAGCTCTTCAAATGTGTCATGTTCCATTCAAAAATGTGGTTTCCACAGAACATCCAGCTGGTGCGTTGTGAGTAGGGCATTAAACCAGTTCTGTGGTGTTGGCCAAAGCCAAGCTCTTGTCTGTGCGTTTCTTAAGTTCCTCTGCCTTTGCCGTATTCTCGAAAGGACTGCAGTAAGAAACAGAAGGCTTACGCCCTCTTGCACAAAACTTTCCGTGAGCCTTTCGCGTAGAAACACGAGATTCCGCATAGTTATTTGACTAACTAACAACTGCAAATGTAATAAACAGACAGCAGCTGCCATAACAGTGATTTTTCGACTTCTCGGTCTCATTTTAAATGAAAATGTGTCCCTGCCATGATCTCGGGTCTGTGATTGCGTTCGTTTCGTGACTTGCCCTTAGGGAATTGCTGCTCAACCAAAACACGCAGACTTGATGACAGGTTTACGAGCAACACTAGATTTCTGTCATTCAGTGGGTTTATATGAAAAATTTCAAGTAAAATGCAACTTCTTACAGCATCACGGCCTTCTTTTAGCAATGCCGAGTCACTGGAAAAAACATCTAAAACAGGAAGAACAAGGTGCCACAGTTAATTTACTTCCTGTTGATAAACTCATGTGTAAAACAAATTATAGATCTTTAATTGATCATCAGAATCTTCCTCCCCAACAACTGAGAAACGACTTATAGAATGTGGATTTGATATCCATGAACACCAGAAAATATATTTGCTGCCCTTCCTTGTGACCAAAGAAATCAAACTTATAATATTCCAGTGCAAGATTATCCACAATTTTCCTTACACCAATTACATTTTGTATAAAATGAAAAAAGTTGAAATTCCTTATTGTCCCTTCTCTACAAACATTGACCAAATAGTCAATCATTGTTTCCCTTTGGGCGCCTCTGCTCAAAGGGATTAATTGGCAACTGCTATCTAGGTGGAACAATGACCCAGGAAGGGGGTTCAGACAAAGACATCAAAAGCAGACTTGGAAAAGCCAGAGCAGCATTCAGCAAGCTTAGAAACATATGGAAGAGCAGTCAACTGAAATTGAAAACTAAGCTGAAGATCTTTAAGTTCAACGTTATAGCTGTTCTGTTGTACAGTTGTGAAACATGGTGTATGACTAAAAGAGATGCGCAGCCAAGCTAGACGTATTTCTACATAAGAGTCTGAGAAGACTTATGAAGATCTATTGGCCTATGACGATATTAAATGAGGAGATTCCAAAGCAGGCTAACATCAGTACCATCAGTGAGCAAATTTTCCGGCGGCCCTGGAAGTTAATGGGCCATGTTCTCAGAATGGTCCCAAATAAGCATCCCAAGACAGCATTAATGTGGACCCTAGAGGGAAGAAGTCATGGCAGACCAAAAGAGACTTCGTGGAGAACCGCAGCAAAAGAAAGAACAGCATTGGGTTTTGGATCATAGAACGAGGCAACAGTGGCTGCTCGTGACCATGTGACATGACGAAGGAGTGTCTGGCCCAATACCCACTTAGCGTTATGGTTAAATGATGATGATGTAGTTTTTCTCCTTTCTTGTGTTGTTTGTCTCTCTTAATCACGGGTAAAACTCGTCGTTGTACTGGCTGCAAGACGCCACTCTCTGAGCATACATTTGGAAAACCGGGAAAGAGTTGCTTTGGGCCAGAGCACTTACTGCCTTTCCTTCGCAGTCCATTCTAGAAGATGAACCGCAGCAAATCTTGGGGCGATAAAATCGCTTACCACTGGCCTGAAGGAATTCCAGGCTGATAATCAGCAACTGCGCGCACTCCGCCGATTAAAGAAGTTCCTGTTCCATCCACGAGCACTGGCGGGTTGACAGCTTCTGGAGTTACTTTGACTGAGTTCCAGGCAATGCAAGACTTGTCACAACAAGCCGATCAACACGTTGCTCAGCTTGGGTTGGTAGATTCCAGCGATAGTGACTCAGACCACGATTAAGTTGAGCTGTCCGCACACGTCTGTGCCAAAGACAAAAGCGCGTCAAATGGTGGTGGTTAGTCTTTAAAATCTGGGAAGGAGTCAAAAATTATGACTACCATCCTTTATCCTCAGTTATGGCCACATAGCTTCCTCAGCCTCACGAATGCTTGTCGTGATATTAAATCTGATGACTTCACGTTAGAGGAGTTCATTGCTGGTTACGGACAAATCCTCCAATCCCCTAACATTGTGGAAATGGAGCATTCTGCTCGAATTAATCATTTGGTGTCCCTTATGTATTTTGCCCACAAGTACAAGTGGCAAGCCGTACTCAGTTTTCACGGGGCTGTTCTGGAGATTGAGTGAGGCCTTCTCAAAAGGGGCGATTCCTAGTTTCATTTAGAGAGCCATACTCTCAGGATACAGTGGCTCTCTTTGATTGTACAGAGTCTGTCAGCGGTTCAAGTTTTAGTTTACAGTCAAGTTTTTCACAATATTTTTCGCTCCGTGCCACTTGTTATTCTTATCGGGATGTTCATGAACTAAAACTGGTAAACTGAATTACTTAGTTGCTATGGTTCCTGTACCCTCCACATTGAATATTTCTACATGGCACCAACGACTACAAGATTATGAGGACAGCGTTGTTTGTGACTTTTTAGAGTTTGGCTGGCCAGTTGGTTTTATGCCCACTACATTGCCCATTTTTGACCTTCGGACTCATCGCGATGCAATTCTATATTCAGAGCAAGTTACTGCTTATTAAACATGGGAAAATTCTCCTGGAAGGGTTGTCGGTCCTTTTGACACCATGCCATTTACCGATGGCTTTGTGGTTTCGCCTCTTAATACCAAATGGGACTCGGCTGAACAAAGAATTATTGTCCATTTAAGCTGGCCCTAGGGTACCTCAGTAAACAACGAAATTCCAAGTGACTCATTCCAAGGCTAGCCCATATCAGTGAAGTATCCGACCATTGATTCGATAGTGGATGCAGTGATTTCTCTGGGTCCGGGTTGTTTGCTCTGCAAACGTGATCTCAAAAATGCGTATCGTCAGTTTCCAGTGGATCCCAAAGATTATCATTTACTGGGGTACACCTGGGACAATCACTTCTATTTTAATACGGTCCTTACCATGGGTTTACGTTCTGCGGCTATGGCCTGTCAGCGATCTACCTCAGCTGTTTCAAGGATTTCCTGACAACAGGGGTGCTCATTGTTTAATTATCTGGATGATTTTATTGGAGTCTCTTCTCCTAGTATAGCCACTAGTGATTTTCAAGTGCTAGGAGATTTGTTAACGTCGCTTGCCTTTAAGAGTCTAGTGAAAACTCTTGTTCACTATTGCCTGTGATGATTTATTTGTGCGTTCAACTAGACACGAACAATTTTACATTGTCGGTTAGTTCCGAGTATCTCTGTGAGATCGAGACATTGTTGGACCA
This sequence comes from Platygyra sinensis, assembly GCA_019787425.1. Lineage (NCBI taxonomy): Eukaryota > Metazoa > Cnidaria > Anthozoa > Scleractinia > Merulinidae > Platygyra > Platygyra sinensis. Next base: position 26,662 of record JAHPZR010050035.1, on the reverse strand, counting down.
GTACCTAATTAAGCGCAATGCCACAAAAACAGCTCTGCAGTCTCTCGTTGGTAAATTAGTCTTTGTTTTCAAGTGTGTTCATCAGAGTAGAGTTTTTATTGCACGAATCCTTGCTCTACTGGGCAAGTTGAGACATATTCATCATCACGCATCACTAAACGGCAGAATTTCGGAAAGACTTAGTATGGTGGTGCCACTTCTTGCGGGGGTATAACGCCGTATCTATGATCAACATTGCCAAGTGGACTTCTCCGGATCAGGTGTTTTCGCCGGATGCGTGTCTTGCTGGCTGTGAGTGATGACCAGTATTTCCATGGGGTTTTTCCACCCTTTATTTCTGAACAGAACCTTGATATCAGTTCTTTGGAACTATTAACAATCGTTGCCTTGAAATTATGGGGAGCTTGTTGACAGGACTTTGCATCACTGTTCATTGTGATAACGAAACGGCAATAACTGCGGTGAATGCAGGACGGTTCATGAATTCCTGTTTACGTGAGATTTGCTATTTTGCTGCCCTTCAGGAGTCTGTGCTCTGCTTAGTCCTGGCGTACCGAATCATTTCGCGGATCTTCTCTCCCGATGTGATTCATGCTCCTTATCAGCAAAGAAACAATTCTTACAGCGTATCCAGCGCGATCATTGGCAAGAAGTTCCTGTTCCTGATGTGATGTTCTGGTTTTACAGTACTTTGTAACATTGGCCTTTTACTCTTTCAGGCTTCAGAGAGCTCACGAGTCTTAGACAGGATCTCAAGCACTCACAGTGCTTTGCATATTTTGCTGGAACTTTCTGTAACTTAAAAACTCAGTTCAATGCCTTTTTCCTATTTTGCCATTATATTAAAGGGGCATTGTCACGAGGATTTTGCTGTTTTAGGTCAATTCTGTGCTAAAATCATTACTTGAAGGCTTTAATCATAAACAAAAAGCTTCTGTAAAGCTACGACAAAGATATCAAATGAATTTTATCAGAGAGGGACTAAACATAATAAATTTATTGCGGATTTTTGGAACACATAGCATCAAAACTTGAAAAAATTGTCTAATTTTTTCAAATTTCAATCCATTTCCATCCATGCCATCCATATCGACAGGCAAGAGGAAACAGTTTCAGTACCTACAAGTACCCTTTAATAACAAAACTAGATCATTAGTTTTGGAATTCAATTGATGCCAAGACACTTTCTAGCTTTTTATAAAGTTGCCAAATAGCGTGACAATGCCCCTTTAAGTTAGATCCTATTCTGGCTACGCTGGATACTGTTTGCTTTTACAGTATTGTGCAAAAGTAATGCAAGCGAAATGCACGAATTTTGTTCTTTGTTCCCCCGAACTTTTGCACGAAAGTTCGTTTAAAAGTTCAAATGTAACTTCGCGGCCTTGTGAACGCATTTTTGCTGGAACAAAGAGGAATATATCCAAGAACTTTCATTGCCTCGACGACAATTCGAGTTACTTTACTAGCCAAGACGCGAAATTTTGCTAGACACTCAACAATAGTTTAGCAGCGTTTGGGTAACTCATCAACGTGATAGACTGGTTATGTAACTAACACGAAATATATCTTTGTTTTTCATTCAGGACTGTGCTTTCAATTTGAAGCTGATAACTTATGAGTGGTAATTTTAAATCACTGGATGTGGAAATAAGTCACACAGCTAACATACAAAGGGTAGAAATGCTATTTGCGAAGAGTTTTAAACAGTACGCTGGCTTGGCTCAAGTTGAGAAACGGTGGGACAAACTGACAACACTGTGAACAGATTTCTGAGCGACTTACCATTCTTGTAAGGTCAGCAACCTCTGTTTGTTCCACAGAAAAACCAAAATATCTTAAGTAACGTGGCTGATGTCTGCAAAAGCAAAAATGTCACATTGGATGGTTTGTTATGAACGTTTCCACGTCGAAGAACATTTTGAGTCGATGCAAATCACTTGTAAGACCATGTGCTTTTGTTGATTGGATCCCAGTTTCCTTGCATTTTAACTTGCCTGACTGCGTCACACAGATGGTATTTCCGGTCATTGCTTTGTCTCCGTCACGCTGGCAGAGACAAACGCATCGGTCAGAAATATGATTGTTATTAAAATCTGAGTTTTCAGTATTTTTAGACCGTGGACAGCCTCTAATCTGCTCCAAAGTCTGTGTTGACGAACTCTTAAATTGTACAACAAACCTCTGGTGCTTCAACCTCAAACTCCCTCACAATTTGAGTCAACGGAACTACGTGAGAACTAATGTATACCCGGCTATTGTTGGGGCTTAAAACAAAGGTTGGAAAGTTGTTTATGAGCCATAATTTTTTTCTACTTTAATTCCCTTTTATATAAAGAGACTGTTACCCTATCCCATCCTAAAAACATTTACACTGAGAAAATACACAGAGATCCGTGGTTTAAAAATTTAATAAAACGTTTTACAACACATACATGTCGCAGCTGAGCTCAAAAAGCTGAGATAGCCTAATATTGCCTTATAATAACGTGATGCCTAGAGTAAATACAGTGGCACCCTGCTATAACGAAGACCCCGTTATAACAAACAACATACTCTTTTTTCATATAAGAGTGTTCTTTTTTCCGGCCCAGGCTGAATATATTTCCGTTTTAGAATTTCGCATTACATTGTTCACGTGCTCCATCGCTGTTCGTTTAATACATACAGTCAGCGAGGTCCACATGTCACGTCAACCAACACTTGGCTGTTTTGCACAGAAATAGCGTGATGGAAATGAAAGTATCCGATTTTGTTTCAAGAAAAATTAAGTGTAATCACTGCAGTAAACTCTTTGTCAACCAGCAAGGGTTGTTTTATATGGTTAAGTTAAAAACATAAAATTGTATTGTATTTACAAATGTTTCAACACAAAAAATTATATCTTATATCTATCCTTTTCAAAATCTCAGCCTCTGCTTTATTCTTAAAATATTCTTAAAATTTTGCAAATTTCAGCCTTGATATTATTGTTAAACATATTCTTATATAAAAAAGAGTGTATGAAAGCCTGGCAGAATTGTAGTAAAAATATGTGGAAACAAACCCCACTATAATTAACAAAATCCCTGCTCACAATTTACTCCGCTATAACGAATACTTTGTCCTGTCGCTCGCAGTCCATAAAAACAGCATGATGATACAAGTAGTTGATACGCCACACAACTCCTATTGATCAAGATAGGGAAACTTTGACCTTGGTCTGTCCAGCTTGGTTACCCTGCTATAACGAATATTTTTGCTGTTAACCAGATAATTCATTATAACGGGGTCTTCGCTATAACGAAGACCCCGCTATAATGAACATTTTTTTCGGTACTGTGGCACTTCCTTATAACGGGTTCCACTGTACATTACTTATCAAAACTCAAACATAAATTTTAACATGAACTTTTAATCTGAGAGGGTTTGCTTTTCCCTTTTTATTATTTTGGCTTAGTTACCATAGAATATTGCAATTTGCACTGACTATACAAATTGCCGATTTGAAAAGCCTAGAGTAAATACATCAATATTGATAGCTTTGCAGGTCTGCCAGAACGCAGTCGATTTTTCCAGAGTGGTAATTCGAAGCTTCTTGGACGCTTGAAAAGCTGAGGACCAAACCTTTTTTTGGGGGATCTCAATATACCAACTGAGTGAGACCTTGTTTGTCAAGGAGCTCAATTTGAGTTCTCGTATAATTCGAGACTTACGGCATGATTACAAGTGCCTGAAAGCAAATACCGTAAACACCGGTGTATAAGCTGCACCTTTTTGCTCAAAATTTTCGTATCAAATCGGGGATGCGGCTTATCTGCGAGAACATCTGAAGACCATGCCATAAATTTGCATAAATTAACACTTTTCAACAAAAAATTTTAAAATCTCAATAGACCTGTGTAGCAAAAAGATAAGAACTCCACAAGATTATACCACTGTATGTTTGCTTTTGCAAGTTTGGTGGCTCCTATGGCTAAAAGAGCCGTTTTTGTCCATATTAACCGGTTTAACATTGCCTTTCTTGAGCACCTGAACGTCACTTGGGAGGGAATCTCTTTCCACCAGAAAGTTGTTTACATATTCGCCGATGGCCGCTCACTTCGACAGAAATCAATCCTAGAACGAGCAAATGAAAATACACGCGGTAAATTGCATCATTCCCAGTACTCCCAACTTCTGATCAATTGCCTGGTTACTAAGCTACGAATGGACAAACCGAGACCGAAGCATTCATGTTGTTGTATGTAAATTCTATTGAGAAACGGTTGACATAATGAAAAGTAATGGATTAAAAATACCAGCAAAAGATCACATTTATGTCTAAGTCAGATTTTCATACCATTACAGAGCTAAAATTATAGGTAAGAGTTTTAGTTTTCTCTGTTTAAATGTTAGTTAGTTAGTTGATGCGTGGGTTGGCCCATTCAGTTAGAAACTTTCAGAGGAAACAATGAATGTACATAACTGGCATCTTTCTTAAGACTTCACTTTCAATTTATTTTAATTTCTTTCTTAATTTTTTTTCCAAAATTTCAGTTCCCAAACTTGGGGTGCGGCTTATCTGCGAGCGCAGCTTATACGCCGGTGTTTATGGTAACCTTACTAGAAGTCTGCTTGAAGTGTGTTGCCTGCTCACTATTCACAATGCGTTGCTATGGTAATAAACAACACCACCTTCACGGGGACTGAGGTGAGCAGGAAAAATCGTTTTGTTTTATACAACGTACATATGGCGTTCACACTACAGCTTATCGCTAGAATCAACTTGTTTAAAAAACAAAGTATTGCTTTTTACTTTTGGGGTCAAGCCCACTTTTAAGTGCTTCTTGGAGACTAAAAAGGTAAGTTGTTGACAGTAGTTGAACGATTAATTTACAACTTGAATAACGAAACACACTTTCATGCCAGTTTCATGCCAGCGCAACAGAGAAATTGAGAAGCGAGTTTCATATTTTCTTCACTACGACCTTTGCTTGAAAGTGCTCAAATCTTCCAGGAAAGTTTGCAACAAACTTTCACGAGAAGCGAATTGTCATGCGAAAGATCACAGCAGACTACCGTGCACTGTGAAATATCGCTCGAAAGATCGGCCCGTTCCAAACAATAGGTGTTGCGAAAATGCGGCAAACTATGGCATGGAGCAAAATTTCTTCAAAAAGCTCCGAAAAGCGAAGAATTTAGACGAAATTCGTTTGCATTACTTTTGCACAATACTGTACATGCAGTTTTTAAGTCAAACTTTAATGCCCTGCCTATTAGAAATTTATTTACAGGCACGGATTACCCTTATACAAAAGACTTTAATCTTTCCCTCACTTTGCGTGGTATTGCTTGTAATGCCTTGCACACCCCACAGAGGGCTCCTCCAGTTACCCCTTCTCTTTTACTTAGTATTTCTCATGTTCTTGATTGTGAAAGTGATCTGTGTTACTTGACTCTTTTGTGCCTTATTATTTTACATTTTATTTTATGGCTCGTCTTGCTGACATCATGCCTAAGTCTGCCAAATCATTTGATCCTCACTGCCATCTCACCCATGGTGATGTGGCTGTTACTTCTTATGGTCTATTAGTCACATTCCTTTGCTTAGAATTACCGATTCGCCATTATGTGCTGTTTATATGCTTATTTACATACGATTCGTTTAGTTACCGCTTGCCTTTTGTGCCCTGTTTTTCTCATTTTAGGTCCCAAGGGCCTGTGGAAATGAACTTCTCTCTTGGCCAAAAACAAACTGTGTTGTCGATGTGTGGTTTGAGGGGACAATTGTTTCCCTTTGGGCGGATTAATTGGCAACCGCACGTGACACACCCACTTTTCATAGGCGTTATTTTATACTGCATGCTACACATATTGTATTTCAGTTTCTATCACTCTTTAAGCGGTCACATTGTTTTTCTATCTTGTGTAGTTTTTCTCCCACCCACCCTCCCTGTTTCTGTATTTCTTCGCGACAGGGTAGGTGGCAGGGAGGTTTATTTCTTTTGATTTTCCATGATTTATATTTAGTGTCTTCAGATGTGGAAATAAACTTCTCTCTTGGCCAAAAACAAACTGTGTTGTTGATGTATGGTTGGCCGGGACAATTTTTTCGTATCGAGCTAGTTCTTTCTGGTCGAGTCTTTGCAAAAGCGAAGTCGTGTACGGCATACTTAATGATTGGTCTTCTTGTTCAACTCTAAATCACCTGATTATCATCGGTAAGTACTTTCTTTATTCTAAAGCATTAAAGAGCATTAAATTTCAGTTTGCAGATTAAATAAATCAGGTAAATGACAAAATAGAAATTGAACATCATATAGCCCTCATGTCAAACACATAATAAGTTCTTAAAGAAGTGGTGCGGTTTCATAAATTAGTGCATGCAGTACATAAGCACACATTTAATTTGCTAGGTTTAAATTTGGTCTTACAGTTCCTGAAGTGCAAGTGTCTCATGCAAGTAAGAAATATTATGTATGTTAAGTAAGTAATGCAAGCGTAACTGAGGTAATGTAGTGCATTGGGATCAATATCAGTATCTGGGGAACTGTGCACCTACCCCTCCCCTAACCCAACATGTTATGAAAAGTTAATAAGTTAATGTTACTGTTGGGTTAGGGGAGGGGTAGGAGCGCAGTTGCCCAGATACTGATATTGATCCACGTATTGTCAGTGATATATATAGCACATTGTAAACAATCCTGTAATTTTATGCAAGGTTTTGTAAGTAAGTAATCTCAAGTGTAGTAAGTACAGTACAGTAAGTAAGTAATGTAAAATATTTTGTTAGTTTTGTTTTCGTTACAAACTTATAATTTAGCAAAGTGAAAGTTGCTTTAATATTGTGTTCTAAATTGTAAGTTTTGTAACTTATGTATTCTGTAATTGTAATGTAATTATTAATAAAAAAGGAAATAACAACAATTCCGAAGTTTAGGGTAAGATCTGAGCATTGTATTGCTGATTGAGTTGTAGAAAGACTATGGAAAAACCTCATATTTCTGGAAAGAGAAAAAAAAGAAGTCCAAATGGAAGAAGTACTAGACTTCTTCCAATGCAACATAGACAGCAATAGAATTTCCACAAACGCGAGCTTCCTGTGAGGAAAGATAGAGAACAACATTGGAAATTTCTGCAATTTGGGGCACAGGTAAGATTTTTAAACTTCAAAACGACACAATCATCCAGACACGCTGCACGGAACACTCTGCAAAAGAATGACTGCCCCTTTGAAGGAGACAAAGTTTAAATGAAACTAGTTTTATTGGAGTCATAAGAAGCACAAAGACTTCAAGAAACGTACTTATGAAGTCTTAAGATTTAGAGGGGAAGGAGTCTTTCTGTATGTTCAGTACCTTTTTGAAGATATGCACACGAAATAAGCCTGGCAGAGAAGATACATACTGATACAAGAATGCATGGTTGGGCATAAAACACCAAGTGCTATTTATGATGAACTGTTTGATGAGGGAGGAGGTATGGATTTCAAAAGTAGCTCCGATCTACCTGGAAGCAGTGATCAGATCAATCATGAGCGCCAAAAGATTCGCAAGAAAAGTGATGTTGACGAGATGGCAACCCTTTTACAAATGGCGAAAGTGAAACAGTACATTCGGAATCTTCAGTGGACACCTGAACCTTGAATGGTTGTTCTCACAGACAATGTACTACAAGATGTAGTCCACAGTTGTACCAATTCAAAGATGTTCACACTGTTTACTACTGATACCACTTTCAATGTAGGTTCGTTTTATGTAACAACCATAATGTACAAGCACCTGAAGTTGATAGATCACTGCACTGGCAAACATTCTCCCCTCCATGGACCAGCGTTGTACCATCATTAAGAGGGTACTAGTCATTGTTTGAACTTTACACCAATACTGCGAGAGGTGAACCAAGACATTCCAGATATATTAGCGACATATCAGCCGAGTGTCAACCGATATGTCAGTCAACATATCGGTTGACACTCAGCTGATATCATGACTGAGATATGTCGGTCGACATATCAACCGATGCATCAGCCGAGATATCGGCAGACATATCGACCGACTATTGGCAGATATCTCAGTCGATGTAGCGGCCGACACTTGGCCGATACGTCGACCATTGATTGCCGGCGGAGTATTGGTCGACTTTTGGTGGTATATGGGTCGACTGTCATAATATAAGTCAAAAGCTTAGACTGTCAGTGACAGATGTATAAGTTATACATCACCCTCAAAAATTTCTGACGGCTTTATGTTCGGATCAAATGCCGCAAATTCAGTCGTTATTAAGCAAGGCACTCAAGTGAAATACTGCAATACAGATGATACAAGGCCGTAGCAAGCGGAGGGGAAAGGGGTTGCCCCCCCCCCAAATATTTTGGAACAAAATTTCTTTTTGTAAAATATCGGGCGGTGAAGTATCGGCGGAATTTCGGTAGCCTATTGATCGACATGTCGGCCGACAATTGGACAACCACTCTTGGTCGACATATCGACCAACATATCGGTCGAGTGTCAGTCAACATATCAACCGATATGTCGGACGACACATCTGGTCGACAAATCGACTGACACTTAATTGACTGATATGTCGACCAATATATCGGTCGAGGGGTGCACAAAATACACATGATCCGAGTCCACTAAGGGAACTGGTCAAAACTATATTACATACTAGGGACCCACTTTTTGGAGGAGGGGCTATTGAAGAGGCCATGGGCCTCCTGACAAAGGTGGGGGGCTAGTACGGAAGCCATGGGTCTCCTGACAATGGTGGGGGGCTAGTACAGAGGCCATGGGTCTCCTGACAAAGGTGGGGGGCTAGTACGGAAGCCATGGGTCTCCTGACAATGGTGGGGGACTAGTACAGAGGCCATGGGTCACCTGAAAAAAGGTGAGGGGCTAGTACAGAGGCCATGGGTCACCTGACAATGGTGGGGGACTAGTACAGAGGCCATGGGTCTCCTGAAAATGGTGGGGGGCTAGTAGGGAGGCCATGGGTCTCATGATAGAGGTAGGAGGCTGCTTAAAAGGCCATGGGGCAAAGTCAGAAGTACCTTTCCTGCAAAGCTTCTATAAATGTATACTGCATTGAGCATTCTTACTGTGTATACTGCTATGTTCTGCTCTATATAAATGATCTCTGCAATGTGTCAAAGGTGGTGGACTTTATTCTTTTTGCTGACGACACAAATATATTTTTTTCTCACAAAGATTTTAATTCACTTTCTGAAACTCTAAACTCTGAAATGTGTAAATTAACACAGTGGTGTCGAGCTAATAAGCTGTCAATTAACTTTAAAAAGTCAAATTTTATGGTTTTTAGACCACACCAAAGGAGGCAAACTCTTGATCTATCTATTCAGATTGACAACAATAACATTGATTGTGTGAAAGAGACAGTACTTTTAGGTGTTATTCTTGATGAACATTTATCATGGAAACCTCACATTCTTAGCGTCTGCAGAAAAATATCAAAATCTATAGGTATTATTTACAAGTCAAGTTTTTGCCTTCCCAAAACTTCCTTACACCGTTTGTACTATAGTCTAGTTTATCCTTACTTAATATAATGTGTCTCAGTGTGGGGATCGACATATCAGAGTAATTCAAGTTGCGTTTTTATTTTGCAAAAGAAGATAATAAGAATAATTTCCAAAGTTTCTTTCGATTCTCACACTGATGTTCTTTTCAAAGAATACGGGATTTTGAAATTCTTTGATATGGTAGAAAATGATAAGACTAGGACCATGCTAATTTTGAACTTGAGTGAACGCGTAGTTATGAGCATGGTGGTAACAAACCCCCACCCCATCAAAAGACTAGATTAAAAACGTAAAAAAAATCGGGGGTCACTGAAGTCGTTTTGAAGATAAGGCGTAGCACAGACCATAGCATTTCTAGGATTTCCAGTCGTTCGAGGCGATTCTGGCCGGATTCATTACCATCGGCATATATTTAAGTTGGAGAATCATATCTAAGTTATGTGTGTTTAACACAACATATATAGGCCTATTTGATAGATCCTTGCTACATGTTCCATTAAATCAGCTAAAATTATCTTTAAAAGCTATATTTTCTAAGTCACGCACACCTGTATCCATGTGCCAATTCGACCCTATTTGATATATGAGAAAATTGTAATTAAAACTTCCCACGTACAGATTTTTTTTTTGTTTTTTAGTAGAATGGAAAGAATCAGAAAAGGAAGTGATCTGCTCAAAAAAAAGTGGGGGTCACCGAGCATCCAACAAAAATATTCGCACACCAAGTTAACGCAAAGGTCATCAGCTCTATTATATTTTGTTGAGTTTTTGACCCCGTGCGCGCGCTTGAAAATGACGTGGCACGCGCTTGACCAATGAATAGCATGCGCAATAGAGATGTGCAGTAGCAATGGTCGCTAGCGTCCTTAAATGAGATGGGGGATTAAAAATGAACTCATGGGCATCTTTAATGATAGCATCATTGGTGCAGATAAATGTACTCAAAAGTGTAATTTAATAGTCATAACATGTGAATTAAGTGCTAATAAGCAACTTATGTAGTCAATTCTTAAATGATCAAAAGGGAAGAAATAACATGTAGACTCTTTTAACTGAACTAACACAGTAGTATAGGTGTGAGGGGTACGAGAACAGCCAAGTAAAATGGTTTAATGCTAGCTGTAAAAATTGTCTACCGGTATCAATTTTTTACAGCTTGCATTAAAAAAGTTTAAAAAATAGCCATGTTAAAAGGTTTAAAAATAGCCATGTGAAATGGTTTTAAAAATAGCCATGTGAAAAGGTTTAAAATAGCCAAGCGAAAAGGTTTAAAAATAGCCAAGCGAAAAGGTTTAAAAATTAGCGTTAACAAAAAAATTGTCTATCAATTTTTATGAAACAGATATATTAATGGGCAATTTTTCTGTTTCAACTAAATAATCTACTATTTTTCTTTCTTTACGATGTATTAGTAAAAAAGGATAGCTTTTTTGATTTATTTCACTTAAATCACCTAAAGTTTCTACACATTCCGCGATAAGGTCTTCATCATTTTTTGCAGCTACTTTTTGTTTTAAACGTAAATAAGTTGGATTGTTATATTTAGGTAACAATCTTTGTGCACACTGTCTTCCGGCTTCTTTTTCTTTTGAATATCCTCTGACATTACCTTTTGCCATCTTTAATCTATAATGTATTATCAAATTTTTTGGCTAGCCTGCTTTGCTCTCCCTTGACCGCCAATGCCCATAAGCATAACTAGTTATTTTATCATCTAAAATATACCTTTTATCATCATAACAAGATAAGCTAGTTTTATTTTTTTCGAAACTAAATATCTGATGGTACTCTGATTGAATGCTTTTCTGTTTATGCATCATTTTATTATTTTCAAATAAAATATCTTCATAATATGAATGATCTAGATCTCTATTTATAACATTCTTTTTAACACCTTTAGCTTTCTTATCGTTTTTAGTTTTTGTGCCTCCTCCTTTGCCTCCTCCTTTTCCTAGTTTTATCTCAGTCAAATAAGAATACATTTTGCTTTTTAAACCAACAAAACTAGTAATAGGATTACCAGCTGCTTCATCTTTGAATTTACCTATTACTTTTTTATTATTATCGAAAAAGAACTTAGAAGATTTTGCGTAATCACTATTGTCAAATAGTTCTTTAGATTGATATAAATCTTGATAAACATCATCTGCTTTTAGGGTGGAGGCTTTGCCTCCTCTTTTGATATGATAGCATAATGAATCTGTATCAGTGAATAATAACTTGGCACCTTCACCGTATTTCTTTTTAATGAAATTGTAATGAAAGTCGTACATTAACACTTTACTCAAATCTAAAATGCACATACCAACATATGATGGTTTATCAAGTTTTAATTTTTCTAATTTACTATTGATAGCTACTAAGTTCTCATTAAATATTTTAGATGAAACGAATGTTGGTTTACTACTTAATTTTAGTAACTGTTTTTCATCGGTTACTAATTTTACGTTGCAGCGTTTCCGGAGATTCTCCATAGTCTTACCGAAGACACTATTATTCATCAATTTAAAAAAGTATTTTTCAAAACTATTTTTAGCATCTTTTCTCTTACATGTATTGAAATCAATATATTGTTTTAACCATGGTCTTTCACAAAATTGTAAAACTCGATGCACTTTTTTTAATTTTAAACCAAGACTTAAATAAAACTTTAAATTTGCTTCATGAAGAACATATTTTTCTTTCGTAGATAGTGTTGGTATCAACTTACGTATTTTGCTGCTACTAATTTTGAATTTTTCTTTGATCTTTTTACAATAATCAGAAAGCATATCATCAGTAACGTTTAGCTTTTCTGCTGCACACGGGTAGTCATTATGTAAATCATGTAACTCTTTAGGGTACTCTAAATCAACTTCATAAATCCTGCCAATACCATATTCTTTTGGTAAAATAGAATGGTTACTATCAATCCATTTAAAATTGCAATAAGGTAACGGCTTTGACATAGCCCAACCATAAAGATTATTAGCATCTAAATACAGAATATAACTAGACTCTTTTTGAGGATCATAATCTTTCATGTACTTATTATTTGCTTTAGCATGTCGGTGAGCAATATAAGAGATACCACCTCTCATACCTTTTTCAATAAAAAGCTGTTGGTCAATATCAGTAATTAAATCTAAATAGACTCTAGTCATTTTAAGCATTGCATCCCAAGCTAATCCGGGAATTGTGAAATAATGGCATGGATCAAGTTTATAATAAGACAGACAAGTATTTCTAAAATTTTCAAAAACATCAGCTAACAAATTGACATCAGTTTTTAAATACAAATCATGGTATTCACCCATATTTTTCAAGTTAAATGTATTCCAAACGTTTTGAGCGTGACTATAATCATCATCACTGATATTATCATCAGTTAACTGACTGTAAAAATCTTCTTTACTAGGCAATTTAGTATCATCAAACTTTTGAAAGCTATCCATATAATCATAAGGATAAACACCTTTCTCCTATCGATCTATCAGTCGCAATTTAATTCTCAAACTTTTCCTACCTTAACATTTGGGCCTTTGTCACGAAATCTTGGATTCGAGCGAGTTTTCCTCTTGTTGACAAACATGCCGACCAACATGTTATTAAAGAATTTATCTGCTGTACTTGCAAACAGTTCTAATCATAGCCGGGCCCGGTGTCACAATATATAATGCAAGTAAGCAACACGTTCACGGTAAACGTCATATTTTTAAGATGGCAACTCTAGGAGCAACAACAACTCCATTTATTTGTGTATTTACAACTCTTTCGTTCGCAGCAAAAGGACAACTTGTTAGAATTCGGGCCGTTTGCACTTTACTCTCCTTAAATATTTTGTGACAAAGGTCAAGTTGGGGATTTAATCTGTTAAATCGCAAGTGACTTAGTGTTCCGTAATTGTGTTTGTCCATCGCATCTTTTTGTTTGGGTTCTAGCTTAGTTAAATTTATGTTTGCCGCAATTTTCAGGGTGGTCCATTTAGGGTAGTCCATGGGTAGTCCATTCAAGTAGTCCATGGACCAGGTCCATCGGGGTAGTCCATGGACTAGGGGTCAGCGAAATGTACCTACCCGTTCTAATGAAAGAAAAGTTGTCAAATACAAAAGAGATCAATGTAAACTCAAATTAAACCAAATGAAGCGAATAGTCGCTCGATCAGCCTCAGCCAAGTAAATGCATCGGCATTTATTCTAATTTCCTAAAATATTTCTCAATAAACAGCTCGTTTTTCATTGTATCAGAACCAAATCCTTGTAGTAAATGGAAATAAACATCTTGAGAGGAGCCTTTTCCTTTTGTCATTTCATTAAGAAAATACAGACAGAAATACCCACAGGTACTTGTATAAAGATTTTGTATTTGTCCGTTTTGATGCAATAGAGTTAAGTTTTTCTCCTTAGCATGATTGACTATCTCTTGAAAAGGAGGCATACCAAAACTATCAAAATAATTGATGACATTGTCTTTGACATAAGTGGCAACCCAATGGCTTCCACTCATGTAAGAAGGCTCTAAATTGTAAATGAAAAGACCTAATTTATGATTATGAGGTACTGTTTCGTCTCTGCTTAAGACATTTTTAATAGGTATCTTTAAGTATTGACACCATTCTAAGAGATCGAAATTACTCATTGGTACTGTCTTACGGTACCTTAAAGAATGTCCCCTACTATTGGGATACCACTGAATGGGCTGTTTTTTCCTAGTAGTAGACCTTGACCTCTTTTTTTGGTCTTTTTTTTTTTACCACTGCCCCAACTGCCAATATAAGGAGGTGGTGCCATCGGCATTCCAATTCTTGGTGCTGCACCTCCACTCGAACTACCCATTCGAGGCGTACCTTTCCCTCTAATAGCATCCAAAATCATAGGTATTCCAATACTTGCTATTATACTGCCAATACCATTACCTACTTGTTTTTGTGTAATTTTAAATAACAAGTCTTTACCTAATTGATGAGCATTGGCTAAATCTCTAATCTGTCCTTTATTTAATAGTTCACTCATCATAGCTAGTCTGTATAGTTCTTTATTAGGTACTTTAAAGATTTGACCTCCTGTTATTTTCTTGACTATTTGACTAGCTCCTTCACTTGCTAATCCTGCTAAAGCAGAGAGACCTAAAGTTTTTCCAACAGTAGGAGCAACAGTTCTTAATACAGGCATTAATGCGCTGAAAATACCTTCACCTGTTTGTTTTCTCACATTATTTTTTGCAATTTTTATCTGAACTCCTTTACCTGATGCTCGACTTTTAGCGACTCTCTTTACAGTGTTACTAGGAACCATTAAAGTATCACTTCCTGATAAATCACTATGTGCTAATCTAATAGAGACTTCTTCATTATCTCTGTAAGCTTTTGCTAGTTTTCTCTTTTGCCCTTCAGATAGATTGACATTAATTTTGTGTAATTCAGTCATTATATTATTTATGAAAATTAGGTGAGAAGTCTATATCTAATGTAAATATTAAAGGCTATAATTTTTTCCACACGGACTCGCTAACAAACGCAGGTGGAGCTGCTTTATATATAGCAAATAGTCTTCATGCCGTGCCTAGGCCAGATATTAAATTTGAGACAGCACAGGTTGAATCCTGTTGGGCAGAAATTGATGCTGACAAAGGTAAAAAGAAGATCATAATAGGATGTATCTATAAACATCCCACTTGTAACTTAGAACAGTTTCGTAACCAACTAAATGATATAATCAAAACAATTAATCCCAATAGACACGAAATTTACATCTTTGGAGATATGAATATAAATTTCCTCAAATTTAATCAACATGCTCAAACCGAAGAGTTTCTAGATATGCTTTATACTAACAACATCTTGCGGATTATTACCAAACCCACGAGGCTTACTGATCATACAGCAACGCTTATTGATCATATATATACAAATTGTTTACAAAATTTTACAGCAGGAATTCTAACAGTAGATATAACAGATCATCTCCCAGTTTTCTGCATAGTTAGAACCCAACCTATACGGAATAATAGTAATAAAAAATATTTTCGAGACTACTCTAAATTTAACAAAGATCTATATTTAGATGATATAAAACTGATTGATTGGCGTGAAATCCTCAACCCAGAAAAGAATCTAAATGAAAAGGTACAGGAGACGATCAATACCCTGAATAAAATTATAGATAAACATGCACCTATCAAGTTGGCTAGCCAAAACAAGCAAAGGCAACTTAAAAATAAATGGGTTATACTTTATGAGCGGCCGCACTGAAATGGGTTATACAGGTTTAGTCAAGTGGGTTAACTCAATTCACGTCACGAGATAAACCAACAAACTGACAGACTTCTTGATTCTTTTTCTCTGTTTTCGTTTAATTTCTCTCCACTCAAGGCTAAGGCAGTCCCTCTTCCTTCTAATGCGCGCTACGCAAATTTCAAGGGCAGTTCTTTCGAACATAATGTTAATCTCGCGTAGACGTCAGAGTGTTCTCCGTCGCCGTCGAATGAATCGTCCTCGAGTCTAGATATATCCGTGAAGGCAGCGCTGGTTTAAACTCACCATGCATATGGTCTAAAAGTACTTACGAGTGACCACGAGTGACCACGAGTGACCACGAGCGACCAAGAGTGACCACGAGTGACCACGAGTGACTACGAGTGAGATTACATCAAAAAATGACAGTGGTGTCATTATGACGTCACTGTAAGGTCAGTTAAGGTGGCTCAAAACGTTTCCAACACTTTCCAAGACGTAGACTTTGATGGGTCATAATTACTACTCTTTATCAATTGATGCTACAGTCATGGTATCAAAAATCTGCCCAATCGCTGGTGAACACGTTGGTATTATTTTCGTGACACAATAGGTTACCATAGCAATACTACGACCTGCTAAAAACACCCTTAACTTTAGCTTTAAGCGCTTATATTTCAAAAACGGCACGGTGAAATTTTTTCTTATTGTAGAATTTTGATAAGCAGGATAAGATGCAACTTTTGGCAAAGTTTAAAAAAATTGTCTACATGGGGTTCAGAGCCACCTTAAATTTTCGAAAATTTAAGGTGGCTCTGAACCCCATGTAGGATGATAGAGTGTTTGATCTCGACAATATGACCAAATGACCCGCATATAAAAGTGAATTTAATTTTGCGCCGTTTGGTAAGACAAAGGGATCAGATAGAATTTTTTCAAAAGAGAATGGTATATCTATTGTAAAGAGGTTGAACAGTAACAGGCTCAAAATACAACCTTGGCGTAACCCTCTCGCGTATGAAAAGGGCCCTGTTTGATTTTGGCCAATTTTTATGGAGCATGTAGAGTTAGAATACAGGCTCTTACGTTAATCTGTAATAACTTAAAGTTACTATGCACCTTCAGATCGATAATTTTCTTCAAATCTGGATTTTTGAGTCAAAATATTGGTCGAAGTGTGATCTTTAATTTTTTAAAAAAATTATTGAAAAAGACTAAATTTTGGCGGAGAAATCGCTGCAGTTTCACGTTTACGCCGGAAGTAAAAGTTTACCCCTTGATTGACAGCCCTATGATGTTATGCAATCAACCGAGACGACTTTCGCGGGATTAGAACTGGCTACTCAGTAGTTGATCAGCCACAACGCAAGCATCTTCCTTGGTGTAATTATTTTAGGTATGAATAAACCTAGACCATGGAAATGTCCGTGGACCAGTTCGAAGAAGCGAAAGAAGCAAACCAAAAATGAAAATACAGCAATGAACGAACAAGCGAAAGTTGGCGGAAAGTTGAAGCTACGGCTATCTGGGATCAAGCCTGAAAAAGATCGAGTCAAGAGTTTTAATTGATAAAGGCGCTTTAATGATAGTACATGTTCTTTCTGGCTGGCTTGCCTCTTCTTATCCAATCCGACGTGCTTTTCTCCAACATATCAGCTGAAGAGTTTCCGTCGAATCTGTCATAAATAAACGAAAAAGTTCTTGCCATTTTACATGAAGGAATGGCTCGATTGCTGTATGGATGTTTGTTCATCCTACAGAATACGGCAGTGATATTGGATTGAAAGGCTTTCTTATCAATCAAAAATTATTTCTATCAACATTAGAATATCACCATTATTATCAAGGGAGAAAGTGAAACATGCCCAAATTTCTGAAATCGCCATAATAATTCTCTCTCTAAAGTTTATCGGTTCATTTGAAACTGCCGCTTTGTCTTTCACCACTGAACTTGATTTTTCCGCCTAGCCGCTTTAGTTTGCTGCGGTCGTTCCCTTTGTTATCTGCCGCATTTTGCTCCAACAGCCTCAAGAAAAAAACAAGCAGCCAAAAATATTCTCTTCGCTTAGGCCTGGTTTAAACGTCGAATTTTACATGCGCCGAATCAAATACTAATTTTAGTCGACTCGAATGAATGCGTTCGGCTGATTTGATTTAAACGTCGCATTGTTTTGCCGAATAAAATTGCTGAGCGCGAGTGACGTGTTTTAAATTCCCATTCGAGCAAACAAATTATTTAACATAATTTCAATTCAATTCGGCACATGTAAAATGCGGCGTTTAAATCACTGTCGAAGTTCAGTCGCATATTCGACTGCATCAGTCGAATATTCGACTGACTCGCATCGAATTGAAATATGTCGCATTTAATTGATTTAGACGTCGCATTTTACATGCACTTAATTTGGCAATTCGATTGGGCGCATGTAAAATGCGACGTTTAAACCGGGCCTTAGAGCGCAATGCGAAACACTAAGGGTTGATTGAAAGATTAGCGGAGAAATTTCACCAGGAAGCCAACGGAAGTAAACTTTCCAAGCGCTGATTGGCTCAGTTATCTGAGAACCCAGTTGACTGTGTTTGTGGGCGGAGTTTGTTTGCGAAGCAGGAAAATTTTTTCAGCGCTGTTTTCTCGAAACAATTTTTTACCAGAAAGGGACACTTTAAAGAGCTACAAGTCAAAGGGAATTTGTTCGATTGCTCTCAAATTGTGACAGTAGCTAGTTTTACATATAAACAACAAAAAGTGTTTCAAAACACTTTTTTTCAAGAGCGATTTTTGTACGATCAATCCACATTTTCTTAATCCTATTTTTAAAAATGTTCTGTAACTTTTCACTGAAATTGAATATGACAAATCGCAGACACGTTTTTTAGCGCTTTGGCCCCGGAAACGGAGGAACACATTAAATACCGTAAGCGAAAAACAAAATTCGCTTTGACAGGTAACGCTCAGAAGGTGATTTGGGCGCTCGCATTTAGGAGTCATGAAAAATTCGGCAATTCATTTTTTTTCAAAATTTTTAGAATAGTCTGATAGCCAGTCCTATAAGCTTTAATTTGATATAGGGGTTTAGATATCTACAGTTTAAACCGGACGCGCTACATCGCTTGCACGCGAGACACCCCTGAAGGTGCATAGTAACCTTAAATGAAAGTCCGTCATACAAAACTGAGTCGAAAGCTTTTTGAAGTCGACAAAACAAGCATAATTTTTTTCCCTAATTGTTTCGAGAAAGAAGACCGATTTCCTTTTAATAATACGGCAACCGTGAATACAAGCTTCTGGCTGACGTCTTTTTGCTATTGAGGGATGCTAGAATGAAGCAACGGTGTAATAAAATATGTTAGTTTAGTCTTTAAGTTTCTCAACAATTTGCGCCAAAGTTCTCCATACGATATTATTTTTCTTTCGAAAACGAGCCACATAGACGAGCAAGTTCCAAGTTTGTAACATTAAGTTCAATTTCACTGGCTTTGAAGCTGTCAAAACTCTGAACGCATGAGTGACTTTTTGATGAATAATCAACATGTACAGGAAAGAAAATGCACGTCGAAACCAGTCGAGACGGTATCAAAAGCGTTTTATTTATTGACAAAACTTGCGTGAAATCGTTTTAAGAAAAGTTTACAGCCTTAATTTAAACTATGGCATGGAGCTAAAGATTCAAGGACGAGTTCATTCGGGAAAACTGAGGATAACTGTGCAAAGACAAGAGAAGTTGAAATGGGAAGACTAGTCCAAAGTGACCGGTGTGTTCGTCAACGAAGTTTGTAAGTTTTTAAGATTTTCAAACCATGGACTTAAATTGCTTTGCTTGGTCCGCGGCTCATGAATTCTTCAGAAACGCCAGCTGGACATTTTTGTTACCACTCGCCTCCATTCTTGGAACGACCATCCTTCCTTGAATTAGAAATTCTCATCTTCGTAGGGCTTGACTCGGCAAACATGACATATAGTCGCGGCCATTTTCATTCTTTGCAGACTTGAAGTGTTCATTGCGCGAGTTGTAGTCTTCTTGCCTTCCTCTTAAACCAAAATGTTGAGTCACTAAGTACCAAGTTGTGTTTAGTCGACAAGCCGATCCCGACTCTGGCTCGCAGCTGCCGTCTTTCTTCTTTAACTACTTTAATTCGGTGTAGAAATCTCCGAGAACCTCTTCAAGATGCTCGAGCGAGAGATTTTCAATGCAGCCGTTCGGATTTTTCCTCTCGGTAGCTCACTCCAAATATCTGCGTAGCTAAGTTTTGGTCGATTTTGTTTTTGTTTTTATTTACTACTGCTTCTTCATACAAAGCATTTCTTGTTTGTCGTCAATGGCAAACTTGAATTTATCCGATCAAATGCAACCGATACAATTAAAATTTAATTGTTCAGCTATCGATACAATTTGGGATAAATTGATCAGCTTCCAACCAATCAGAAGCGAGTATTTACGGTAGCAGTATTATTAGGTAGAAAACCAATCTGGGAATTGTGTAGAATATTAAGAGAATTGACATGCTCAAGCAGTCGCTGATTTAAAAAAGAACAAAATTATTTTCCCAAACAGCTGGAGACACAAATTCCTCGGTAGTGTGATGGTTCATTTCTTCCTCCTGATTTACTGATATTGGTGTAATAAGACCGCGACACCAAGTGTTAGGCATTATACCTGAAGTAAGAATTGAGTTGAAGAGTTTAAGATACGCGGGCATCATTTCTTGAATGCTAGCTTTGATCATTTCGTTTTTTCTTTTGTCCGAGAACGCCGATTTGTTATTTTGCAATTTTTTAGCGACTTTAAATATTTCATTTTCAGTGATCAAGTAGTCTAAAGAGGGAAACTACTCTTTTTGAAGTTCTAGAAAGTTTAGATCATTCATTATTGACTGCTGAATAGGGCCTAGAGGACTTTTCGAGTGAAGGGAACGAAAGTATGTTAACCAGTTATCCTCTGAATGATGGAATACCGTCTTTATCTTTTCACGTGTCATCCATTGGTATGAAAAAAAAATCTACGTCTTGGAAAGTCTTGGAAACGTTTTGAGCCACTTTAACTGACCTTACAGTGACGTCATAATGACACCACTGTCATTATTTGATGTAATATCACTCGTAGTCACCCGTGGTCATTCGTGGTCACTCGTGGTCACCCGTGGTCACTCGTGGTCACTCGTGGTCACTCGTGGTCACTCGTAAGTACTTTTACACCATATCCTCACCAGGCAACCTGCCATGCGTGGCTTTTATGGAGAGCACTTTCGAAATAGCTTCGACTCCATTCAAGCCCTTTGTCGTACTCTGTCATTAAAAAGAAAAGCTTTCGTGCAGCGGCCAAGAACATTTCATATGTACGAGACCGTGATGACTGACACATTTTGCGCAGAAGCCAATGCATGGTGCAGACTGCTGGTAAGAAACCACTTGAAGCACGCAAAGAGGTGGTTTAAAATTAACCTAACCCGGTTAAAAAATCTATTGTTCTTTAATTGATCTCCATGGTAACCGTTAAGCCGGTTAAAGTTTCATGAACAGCCGAAATTGGCGGCTGCATCACGATTTTTTTGTAACCCGGTCCGTAATTGATTAATTAGAAATAACCCGGTTAACTCTCATGGTGCGGCCGCGGCCAAAAACTTTCCAGATCGTTTTGGTGAGCCTGCGTCAGTTGCATAAGCATTGTATCCAACATTTCAGTAGCCGTTCCGGGTTTCAGCTTTTAATAAAAAAACATTTTACTTTCTTCCCAAGAAAAGCAAACCAGGCTGTTCAAGGAGGCGTGACAATCAACTAAATCTCGCCCTGTGATTGGATAATAATGGTGAGATGCATATCCCTGTAACATTGATTCAGCTGATTGATTGTATGCTTGATTGGTAAATTCGCGGTCTCAAAACAACTCCGATTTCGCACTTTTCGACACTCGAGTGGACACGTACAAATTGCAAGATTATTTAGCTTCAAGCGAAAAGTCTACTGTACAACAAATCCCTGAAAAACTCCAGAAAGATGAAAAACCACATCAGAAGGAACAGGCTCAGTCAAGTGAGGTCGTAAGTGAAAGTTCAGTACTCTGCGACCCGGGCTCTGCGATAATCAGGTCACAGAAACTCCTCAAGTACTGCAGCCAATCGCCCAAGAGCAAGCGAAAAGATTCACGGACGTTTTAAACTCCCGTAATCAGAACCAGCTATCCTTTGTTATTTCCGGCTCTATGTATCAAGACCCGCAGCAAATCAAGGATTCACTTAAGAGCATGTGGAACAAAAACTACGAAAGGCTTCACTTTCTCTTCAGAGTGGAGTACCTGGATGCCAACAGTGGAGCACATTCAATTGTCTCTGATAAAGGCCAGGACTGGAGCTACCTCTCGCTGTCATCAGATTTGACGTCATTGTTCTATGGCAGTTTTGCTGGTCATCTCCCGAGGAATCTCTTGTCATTTTCGCCCTGTGTTTGAGGCCGTGGCGCAGTTACGAGGAGTAGAAATGACAAGAAATCCACGGAAGTCATCTGTTATTCCATTTCAAGGCTATCTTAAAGAAGAAGACTCACAAGGTATTTCCAGTTGAATTAACGATAAAAAATTTCCATTGAATTATATATACGGATCGAATTAAGGAACAGTCAATGTAAATTCCTGCCTTCCCCTCCCCCCCCCCCCCCAACCCCGGGACTATGCGAGGATTAGCGGGGCATTCGGCATTCGCTATAGACAGACAGACAGACAGACATGTTTATTTGGAGTCTTATACAATAAATAGTATATCGACCATAATTTCCAAATAACTAAGAATTACAAACAACAAAAAATATAGATGGCTGAAAAGTTATTAATTAATTACGTCCTAGAGTATTTACATTTTGCCGTCTTTCCCTTTCCTTTTTTCAAAGCATTCGAATATATGTTTTGCTATTAGTTTTTGTATTTTAACATTTTCCGCTAGGGGGATTTATTAGAAACATGAATATTCTGTTAGGTGACATTCTGCTTATTTTTATTCTATATTCTTTTTCCAAATAATCTAGTAACGAACATCGTTTTTCCTGGTAAGCAGGGCATATATTTAGAAAATGGTATTCATCCTCCATTTCTATATAATATCTATCTATGTAATCATGCTCCGGTAAGCGGGGCATTAGCCTTATTTGGAACGTTGTGGTGTTTTGAGTGGGAATTAGGCCGGGATTAGACATTCTATTTGACCTCGTGGAATTTTTTAGCGCGGCAGAACTGCAGACTCTTCAAGGTGTGTTTTCCCTTGTTTTTTTTTTTTTGAAATAATTACCTTTCTTATCCGGCCAAAAGGTTACACGGAAAAGCTTAAAGCGTCTTGTTGTGATAATAATTGTGTTTTGATCGAATTTTACAAATTAAACGACGTTTTAGAGGAAGTATCTTTATTTAAAAACAAGTGTTTTAATGGGGTTGACAAGCCTCAAGTCACGCCTCCCACTCGCGTGTTTTTAGACTTTCTTAAAGTTTTGCAATAACAGGTATACTGTCTAAAGATTTCCTTTGCCTACATGATATGATTGGAGGTTTTTTGTAGATTGCTTTCAGTCAGGGTTGTTCTTCTATACTATTTATAGTGCCTTCTAACGCTGATATTCAAGCCTACAGTAAAGCCAGTCAAAAAGACAAGGAATCTTTGGAGCGGTTTGACTGGATCCGTCAAAACATCGAATGGTACGACGGTCATGCGAAAATTTGACCAGGCGGCTACTACGAGAAAAGAAAAGCATGCGGTGATCAAATTGCTGTCGGGCGCGAGAATGTTGCCCCTTGACTCCCCTCAAACGCCCAAACCATCAACAACCAACATCAGACACTACAGTAAAAACCCACATACAAGAACACCCATTTTCGGGGTTCAGGGTGATTGGGTTCTTATATATCGGGTATTTTAGGTGAAATCAGCCTGAAAGTGTTCTTAAGTGTTCTTAATTTGAAAATAAAGGATGTGACTGACACTTTGACAAATGGTGACATTCATTTTATTGCATATTTTTCACGTTATTATAAGACTTTTAATTTCAAATACAGTCGTTGTACATTTGCTATACACAGCAAGTGAAATTACTAGCATTTATACAGAGATCCTAGTGCAATACCACAGTAAAGCTACAGACACTGCTGGTTCTATTAAACTGAAAAGAGAAGAGTTTTTATATATAAGAGCAATTTTCAATTTTCAGACTGAATGTGTTCTTATATATATGCTCCTTCTTTACCAAATTTCAGCCTGGGTGTTCTTAATGCACACGTTCTTGTATGCGGGTTTTTACTGTACGACGATGACTAAGGGCGGTGGAAAAGATACTAGATGATGAATCATTACAACCAAGAGCAAAATAAGCAGGACAATTGTTTCGAGAAATTTGTATCAGTCTTCTGTGTGTAGGACCTGAATTTTTTAGGAATATAATTGTCAGGAACGGTGCTCAAATTGAAAAAAAAAATTAGTTAATAGTTAAAGAAATTATTAAATTAAATTGCCCGTCGCCTGTTTCTGTTCTTTATGACATCTTGATCTTGATCATTTGACACGGCTTTTTTTTAGAGAACGGCAAAGATTTGAGCAAAAAATGCTGAGAAACCGCCGATGCCATTCATTGTAACTGTGTATCAGAAAAGTAATCTCTGTCACTCTACCTTCGAAGTTGTTATCTATTGAGGAGGATGGACGTTTAATTGCATTGAAAGTTAATTGTTTTCTTCAAAGTAAAAGACAGTAATTCTTGTTTAAGTTTCAGTTGAATCTCATCAATCTAGTTATTACGTGTACTTGGGTCGATTGCGCGTGTTCGGAACACGCCTTATTGTTTTTAGAAAAGTATTACAGCAAATTCCTTTGACCCCTTCTCCTCTTAGGAATGTAACTACTCTAATATATTATACGTTTTTCATATAGCTGTGCGTGATTACGAACGAGAATGGACGAATCAAGTACAATGATTAGTGCAAATGGCTGGCATCGTTCGTTGTTGTAAAAATCCATATCGAAGTAGTTAATGTTTAGCCATTAGACTGCAAAAAGGATGTTTCTTTGAGGGGAAGTTGTAAGTTCAGAGCCTTTCAAAGTACAAGCTCTTAAGTTAAAAGGGAGACGATACTGGAATTCAAGTCGGCGTGACTGAATGTTTATAGGAATGCTGGGAACTCTAATCCTGCATTTTAATAAAATATCTACTTTCACCAAAAATGATTTGGTTTATTTGTTCTTAGTAAAAAAAATATTACATCCCTTTTTTGTTCAGGAATAGAGGCAGGGCTGAAAAAATGGTATAAAAAGAAAGAAAGGGCTGTTTATCCTCTCATACTATTCCAATAAAAATATTAAATTGCAGCGACACAAAAATTCGCTAATTGCAATTAATCACCTTTTTTTGTTCTTTTTAAAAATTGGGAAGAAAAAGTTAAGGTAGAACATTTATAACATCAATTAATAAATACACTTCAATGCATTGAACTCTAAAGAAGAATGAACTTTTGAGCCTTTGTAATGAGAGTAGCGGTAATTGGTCGCTTGCTGTTTGTTGCCTTTGAAGTTAAATAGTACGGTCCTTCTGTAAATGTCCTACTTTATTAATCTTATTCTGTTAACCAAGTGAAAAAAGTGTGGAAAAGTTAACTGCGGGGCCGGGGGGGGGGGGGGGGTGCTATAGAAGACACCATGGGTCTCTATTTAAGGGAGTGGGGCTATAGGGGACACCATGGGTCACTATTTCAGAGGGTGGGGCTATAACAGACACCATGGGTCTCCATCAGTTAAGAGGGTAGGGCTATAGGGGACACCATGGGCCTCTATTTAAGGGGGTGGGGCTATAGAGGACACCATGGATCTCCATTAAGGGGGTGGGTTATGGAAGGCACCATGGGTCTCTCATCCAGGGTAGGGGGATATAAGTAGGGACAGTCACCTTTATTCGTAGTGGTGGGTCCCGAGCCTGTATAATAGTTTTGTAAAATTCATTAATTATTCATGAGCGTGCAAACCAATCCCAGCACAATATTCAGATCACATGTACACAACTGTAAACCCCAATACAAATCAACTGTCTGAAAGCTCGGGGAGGGATTGAATAGATAGCAGGGAAAGGCTGGGGTTGATGAATTATTAAACAGTAGAATTAACTTTTGATACAAACTCCTGCTCAGCTAATTAGTATTCATAAACTTTTGATACAGATCTCTACTGATTAAAACGAATAACAAAATGGACATATTTTCATCATAGAATTTAATGCGATGAAATATTGCTTCAAAGAATGTCGTTTTACCTCCTGTCACTTTTCTCCATTATGTTAAACGCCTTTTCTCCTTGTACGTTTCCCAAATGGCGATTAATGCCGCAAACAAGTAGGTACAGCGTCTTAGGAGGGTAGCGTTCCCCGGTTTGCTTCGCAACTTCACAAATGAATTTGCAGAGCCAGAAGTTTAAACTGTCGGCGGACATGTGCTCGAGTGGACTGACAAGTCCTCGAAATTGGTCGACTCAAGTCCGTTGCCTCCAGATGTTTCCAACTGGGCTTTTTGTTCATTCTCGTATTCTGCCAGGCAGTAAAAACGTTCACCGCCCATTTTGTATTGTACTTGGTGTTTTTAGGTACGGTTTCAGACAATAACAAAGTTTCTTCCTTTTCAGTTTTCGGCGGACGAAAACGAACTGTTGCCATACTGGCGATTTGGCAGTGACTGAAAATTTAGAATATTTCTATTATTGTCTCATGCACTGTCTCCTGTGGGACGTACAGCATTTTGGCATCCATGTCACAAAACAATACTTTGCATTCAATTTATTGTTTTCCTTTCGCAAGTAGGTGAAAATATTTGCGTCCGATGTGTATGGCATTCTGGCATGCATGTCCAATGAACGAATCCCATAACAATACTTTGCATTCAATTTAATGTATTCATTTCCCAAGTAGGATAAAATATTCGCGTGAGATCTGTATGAACGTTTAC
>JAHPZR010050033.1:0-29778 GCA_019787425.1 Platygyra sinensis | reverse complement strand
ACCCTATATTGTTACTGACTGGTTTTGTGGGACATTGTTCCCCTTTTACTTTGTCATTAAACGGTATGAGCAGACGTTTCGTCCTGGGCTTTGCCTTAGTGACAGTCCTATGACAGTCGTGCATATTCTTATCGTTGGGATCTCCTTGTTAGATCCGTACTGTCTCCCTCGGGTGCAGTGTTGTTGTTACCAGTTCAGTTGCATTGTCACTGACTTGGTTTGTGGACTTTGTTTCCATTTTAATTTTATTAAACGGTATGAGCGGACTCTGCGTCCTGGGCTTTGCCTTAGTGACAGTCATATGACAGTCGCGCATAATTTTACCGTTGGGATCTCTTTGTTAGATCCGCACTGTCTCCTGTGGTTGTAGTATTGTTTTTTACCAGTTCAGTTGCTTTGCCACTGACTGGATTTGCGGGACTATGTTCCCCTTTGTTATCACCAGTTCAGTGTTGTTGTTGGTGCAAGTTTAAGCTCTTATGTTGTGCATGAGTTTCCCTGACAATATTTTTCTGGAATACCATTTTTTGGTTATTCAAGCCATATTAATCTTTGTCAGGTTTGGCATAGCCCTTGCTGTAAACCAGCCTTTGTGCTCATTGAAACAGTCATTTTGCTACATACAATTTTTGTCTTTTCAAGTAATTTTCAAGTTACAGGACTTGTGTCACATACAAATGTAAACCATATTTTGTGTCCTCTGTGTACCCACAAATAACAGCCCTCTGTAGCTGGTAATATATGAGATGGGGTACCATGTACCTTGTTCTCCCTTTAGTACTGTGGACTGTGTGACTATGTCCTAATTATTGTTGGGTACAGTTTAACTTCCGTGGGTGCTATGTCCCTGTTTATAGTTTCTGCTTGAACCCTGTGCTCCTTTCATTGGGTATTTGTAAGTGCGTGGAACTAATTATTAGCATAATATCTATTTTGGTGGGGGCTTATTGCCCTGAGCCAGTCATGCAACTTATAGTGCCCCTGAGATAACAGTTGTGGATCTTAGGACATTTTTCTTTACATATGCTTAACCCAAATCAGTATTGATATTTTACCTTTGGCACTGTGTGTCCAATTAGCAAAAAGGCACAATTTGCTTATAACTAAGCCAGTTGACGTGCCTCGGGGTTGAGAACACAATATTAATATATATATATAACGTCTCTGGCACAAGGTATTGAACCTTAACAATGGGTGTTATGTAACAATTTGTTGCGTTTTACCATTGTGTAATGAGATAGAGAGCATATTGGCATCATTCATACAAATTTATCCTTATATGGCCTTCATTAGTTTTACCATTTCATCATACAATCTCATTACTGCTTGCCATGGCTCGCTACATTTGTTCAACTTTTACCAAATCAATATTTATGATTTTATTCACCTCATTAGTCAGTACATGAATGTGCATGTAGTTGGAAAGAGTACTGCTTCCATTCAAACAGAGTCCCTTCCAAAGCTAGCTATGGGGAACTCCAGATCATTCCATGGTCATTTTTAATTTTACAGTTCTTGTCCTATACCTCTCTTATTTTGCACGCTGGTTTTGCCTGAGTTGTTTCCATAATCTTTTGCAGTGCTTGGAATGTTAATACCACTCATGATTCCACCAAGATGTGTAGAGATGTATCCAGTGTTTGGCTGTGCTACTTTTTGTAGATGTTGCATTTAGTACAACCATCCATAACATAACAACACTTGCCAGCTGTGGAGTATTATTAACTGTTGGAGCTAGGAATGTTTGAAGTTCAGTTGCTATATCCCTCATGATTCCAGCAAGACTTGTTGAGAGGTATCTTGTATATGATAACCATCCATACCATAACAGGTGCAAGCTGTGGAGCATCCTTCAGTATGCAAAGGTCAAGAGTAAAAGGAACACTTGCATTTTGTAGTGCGATTCATTGATGGCTCTGAAATTAGCTCAGTCATCTGTGACAGTTTCAGTTGATAACCTACATGTACATGTATTTAACTGACCATCTATTAATGCTTGAATCTGTAGATTAACTGTTATCTGTTTTTATATGCACTGTGAACAAGGGCCACTTAGTTGTAGATTGGTTTTTACTGTGATTAAGTAAGTATGTGTGTAGGGGCCACTGGGTTGTAGATTAATTATTGTTACTGTTTTTAAGTACCATGTGTGCAGGGGCCACTTGGTTTTAGTCTACTTGCCACTTGATTGTAGATTAATTTTTATTATTCTTGGTTTTCACCAGTCATTTGACCAGCGCTAAAAATCCTAACCATTCAATGAGTAAAGTCAAGAATCCGGGTTTTTTATTTACGATTAATTGCTATCTAAACAACCTCGTCAAGAATCAGGTGTATTTTACGTGACAGCCTTCTCGGGTTACCATTTCCATGTCACGCATCGCAAAAGCTTGGAAATTCAAAAAGAACAAACATTTCAAGGTAAAAATTGCAAATTCTTAGTGTCTTTTATCTAATGGAATTAAAACATCAGAAGGCAAGGTCATTTTAAATTTTGGAATATCTAATGGCTTCAAAACATCAGAATGCAAGGTAATTTTAAATTTTGGTAATATGATGACATCACATGAAAACCAGAATGTCTATGAATACCATGTGAGCAGGGGCCACTTGGTTGTAGATTATCATATTGTTTACAAGTGTGATGTGATCAGGAGCCACTTGGTCATAGAGTGCTTATTTTTGTTTAAGTACCATGTGACCAGAGGCCACATTTGGTTGTAGGTTGTAGACTAATATTAATTATCATTCTTGTTTGAGTACCATGCGTACAGGAGACACTTGGTTGTTTACTTATTATTGTTTAATTACCATGTGAGCAGGGGCCACTTGGTTGTAGATTAGTGGTTCTTGGTTTTGAGTACCATGTGAGCAGGAGTCACTTGGTTGTAGATTAGTTACTATTGTTTCAGTACCATGTGCGCAGGGGCCACTTGGTTGTAGATTAATTATCATTATGGCTTATGAGTACCATGTGAGCAGGTGCCACCTGGATGTAGATCACTTATTGTTTTTTAGGTACCATGTGAGCAGGGGCCACTTGGTTGTAGACTAGTTATCATTGTTTATGAGTACCAAGTGAGCAGGGGCCACTTGGCTGTAAATTAACTGTTTTTGCTTTTTGCCACCACATGCACCAGGTCCACCAGGTGCAATTTGATTCATCATCTTTATGATCCTTAAGGTGATCTCAACAATGCCTGCCCAGTTTTGGCATACAGAGAATATGTTGACAGCAAACTGTAATTGTTTATTGAGTATTCTTTGCTAGCCTAGCGATAACTTCCCATGCTCCTTCGTCTGGTCATGTTGTCCATTGCCTTGGTTTCGGGTGGGGCAGCCCTTTCTTTTATGCTCGAAAGGGCTTTGGCGGGTTTGCCCTCACCTTTGCTGGAAATAAATTAGGGTATCAGATTTCATGTAATTTGGTTTAGTTGTTATGGATTAAACGGCCATGAAGGTGGCCAAAATATGGCAAATCATGGTCTTAATTTTTATAGTTAACTCCAGCAAACAGAGCTCAGCCAAGGCAATGTGATGTAATATGTTTAGGTTAAGCGAGCCAGAGGCATAAATGCGACTTATTATATGGCTACCTCCGTGAGCGGGCAAGATGAACCAAATCGCGCGCTGTGATTGGCTACCCGAGCGGGCAACATGGAGCCATCTTGCCCGCTCGGGACTACCCGCTGCATCCCGAAAGCAAAATTTCACCAAAAGCCATATAATAAATCCTTTATTGACCAAGTTTGTTCGGTCAAGATGGCTGGATATTGGCCTCGTTCTTTTTTTTTGCGAGTTTATGGACCTCGACTTCGTCTCGGTCCATAAACACGCAAAAAAGAACTTGGCCAATATCCAGCCATCGTGACCTCACACTTGGTCAATAACCCAAACATATGAATCGAGCCTAAATGTTGAGCAGTTATATTTAATCTGAACGTCTGGCTTAAAGACATCTGACAGCAATTCGCATCGCATCTTCCTCTGCCTTCAGCGCCTTCAAAGGTAAGGTGAGTTCTTGGCTAAAGTTCAGAATACCCCGAAACTAATTTGGATATGACTAAATTCTTCTTACTTCTGTTTTCCTCGTTCTAAAGCGTTGAGAGGGTATGCAAATTAGTTGCGGGGTATTCTGAAGCTGCTCCGAGTTCTCATTTTTGACTGCAGAAAGCAATACAAATAGTTAATATTGACTTTGCTCTTGTTTCTTGGTAAGGGCTGTACTTAAAATTAAAAGTGGCAGCTTTTTGGAAAATTTCAGCCAAGAATGGTCCTCTTTTGTTTAAGCAAAACAATATCGGCTAAGATATGCAACATGCTCATAACTAAATCGTTTGGCATTCCTTTCTTGTCCTGACATTTGTAAACTAACCACAGTACAGGCAGTCAGTCTCGACTAGTCTGGTACTATGCCGCAGTTTCCCGACTAGTGAAATTATTCTAGACCGGCATCTGGCGTTCAGGGGTGAGAAGCAAGCCCCTCCATGTTAAAGAAACCATGTTCACATTTACATGTACATCTGCATCTACACCTACACTTAGCTAGGTCGGTAGAAAAAAAATGGTGAGGTATCACACGAACTGCGAACTGAAGCTCGAACCAAGTGGCCACCAACCTTAGTTCGCTATCGGTTCATTTGGAATGCTTTGAATCACCAAATATAAACACAAGTTAATCAAGCGTAAATATGCAATGTCCACATGCCAATTCGCGGCCGTAACAAACCTTTGTCATTAGAATCTTTATTTACCTTAAGTTTCTTTAGAAGTAGGCTGTCTGAACCGTGTAAACTGAAATCAGTGGTAAAAGGTTCACCTGTTGATTTCGCTAAAAGCTATCCAATTTGTTTGGATAAACATTAGAATGGCAAAGTGCTTCTCTTCATTGAAGATCTTAATTGGTTTTTGGGTGATAATTTAAGCAATCTCTTCTAATTGAAGATTCAGTTTCCTTCAGTTATTAGGAAAGACCTGAGACGAAATTCGACTGATAGGAACGCGAGGAATTTCAGTTTAACAAAAGCTTTGTACCACAATAATGCTAAATATTCCTTTCTTATTTGCATTTTCTAAAAGCTATAAATAATTATAAATAAAGATATAAATAATTACCTGAAATAATACCAGAAGTAATTTCCCATAAGAACTCGAGGTACTGGCATTTAAGGCTTGGAAAACAGAAACAGAACAGTGCACAGAAAATTAAGTGTAAATTAAATTTTCGGTTCTCGAAATTATGGTTGAATCCTTCCTAAGACTTCCCATACGTAATATAATGGCAGCTGCCAATACAATGCTTATTTAGACATCATTGCTCACAGAACCTCCCGAAATCTCCTAAAAAGATTCCGCAATGATTTTTAAAGGTTGGTTTTCACTAGCGCATAAGCATAAGCCGGCAAGCCGACATACCCAGAAGCAGTAAGATGTTGATAATTAGCACCTTTTGTTCGAAATTTCCCTAATAAAAGGCGCTAATAGGCCATTTTACAGTTGTGTGCTTAGTTAACTGGCCATGAATGCAAGCGAGGCTGGAGGTGACCTTGCTTTGATACAGACCTCTCAGCTTTTCTCATGTAAATGCCAACTAGTTAGCATAAGAACAACTTGATTTGCACAATAAAAGCAGTGAGGTCTGTATCAAAACAAGGTCAACTCCAGCCTCGCTGCCATTCAGAGGCCAGGTCACTAAGCCAACAACTGTAAAATGGTCTATTATCAAGATCTTACTGCTTCTGCGTATGTCGGCTTATGCTTATGCTTATGCGCAAGTGAAAACCGGCCTGAAAGGCTACACAAATATTCGCCATTATCAATCTTGGACAGAATGCTCTTGTTACACACAAAAAAATGTTTTTATCATCTTCTGGAATCTTCGGAAGGCTTTGAATGAGCCTAGCCCATCTTTCGTAAAGAAAAACTGCGGAGACTTTCTTTGGTTTGGCGTCTGTATGTCAAACTGACTATACTATCATGTTCTATAACGGTGGCTCTCCTTCCTTGAGTTTGCTTATTTGTCATTAAATACTGATTAAGCAGGCGAACGTCTGCATGCCACTGATGATGATAATCGATTTGTACCACGTGATACTGGGTTGTGACGAAACAACCTCCTTGACGTCATTATCGTGGTGTAATAGCCGTCGTGTAAATTCAACACACAACTGTCATTACACCATGGCTTCGGCTGACTCAAACTTTGACGAGTTTTTTGGCAGTGTATTCAATTTGAATAATTAAAATGTTACCTGGCTCATTGCTTGTGAATTATCGGGATTTACCTGCACTCGTTCACCAACAATCAACTCGAAATTTCAATACCGCACGAGGCCACCGAGTGCGGTATTGAAATTTCTTATTCATTGTTAGGGAATTCGTGCGGGTAAATCCCGATAATTCACTCTTTCTTTGATCGTTAATGGCTTAAATTTGTTCAAAACAAGGGATCATCCATCACCGCGAGTGTCTAATATAGTTAAACAAATCTTTCGTTCTGGGGCTTAAATATTCCTTATTGTTTGGAGAAGAATCGGAAATACCAAGACAGTGTCTGATAAAGAAATTCAAACCAAAAAAAAAAATCCAAATCAATTTAATAGAATCATCCTCAAGAGGTTTTTCAGATGGTAATAAAATTACCATCGAATGACATTTTGTAGCCTTGGGGTTCATATTAATGGATGTTGGAAATTCAGGATGTATTTTAAAGGGGAGCTCTGGTGTAAAAATGAACTTTTTTTTATGTAAAAGGTCTAATATTTTCCTGAAGATTTCTTGTAGTTGTTAGGTAAAATTGTGCAAGAGACTTCAGTTTTCCCATATGGAAGTGAGCGTCAAATTCGATTAGAAATCCGCCATCTTGGACGTTGACTGAATGTTCACAAACCGGTCAGCGGATAGTTGAATGACGTCAGAACCTCAAAGCCTTGCTAGACTGCACGCTTCCGAGCACGTTCTTCCAGATATGTTCTTTAAGTCAGTTTAAGCTAGCAATACATTATGCCTACTTCATCTCCCGAATCTTGCTAGGCTTCCAATGATTTTGAGGGAAATTCGTTGGGAAGGTATGGGATACAGCCTTATCAGTTGGAACCGCGTGTCAAAACTGTTACATCTGTCAACGAAGCTCGGAGCGCTGGATTCAATTCGCTCTTCGAGAGAAGACGAGGATATGGAAATCGAAGGGGAAGAGCGAAATCCACGCTGCAAAATTCAGACTGGAAGGTAACGAAGTCATGTATGTTTTTGGCTGACACAAGGTTTTTCGTTAAGCAACGATTTTCGTCGTCTCAACAGTCAAAGTTTACGTGGCAAATTTTTGATGAATAAATCTGCTTTGTGTGTGAATGTTCATTTCAGCTTTTGTTGGTGCAATCTGCTGGTTATCTGTTCGAGCAAGGTGAAGACTATAAATTATAACTGGATTTAATAAATGAAATCGATTAGAATGCGTACTGTTATTATTTATTTTTATGCAATCTTGTGTTGGGAAACAGTACTCGAAGCTAAGGAGGATAAAAATTGATTGTTGAGTGTAAACACTTGTGACATACGATACCACCCTTTTCAACTTTCAGACCTTCCACGATCCACGGGTCTTTCTGCTTTTAGGTTACACTCTTCTTTAACAGAATATTGTTTGTTCAGCCGAGGCTGAATATCGTTATTTTTCTGTGTATTTTAGGCTGGAAATATTCTGGTGAAAATGTTTCGATTTAAGCGTGTAATATGACATTTCTGTTTTCGAATGTAATTTTGGATGCAGCTTGCGTTAAGAGGCCTGATGATATGACATACAAAACTTACAACAGAAGTATTGTAACCAGTAAACGTACGACAAGTCCATTGCTTTTGGCTACTTTTGCCACTTAGGGAAAGGAACAAGTTTATACGGTTTGGTTAAAAGCATTGTATCATATTTACAAATTTTCAGCACAAAATTATATAGTTTTCGAAATCTTAACCTCGGGTGTATTTTGTAGAATATCTACATTACTGTATTTAAAATACTGTACTGTTCATCTGGCAGTTTTATTTACCCGATCACAAAGTAGGTGTACATATGCAATTGTCACGTCTTGGGGAGGGTGGAGGCTTGCATATGCTGTCAAGAATTTAAGGCAGTAGAAAGCAAACTTATTGATGCTGTCACCAGTGATTAATGCAAAGAGCAGCCTCAATGCATCAAACAGCACCCTCAGTTTCTTGCAGTTACATTAACAGATGGGTGTTGCAGGTAGCCTGGTACCAGTACAAGCAGCAGTATAAAGCTGTCTATGATGGACAGGAAGGCACCTTTTTTGGCACATAGCATTCCTATGGGCCTCTCACCTAGTGGTGTTGTGGGATTTGGGGGGAAGAAAATTGAGCTGTACTTCCTGCCTGTGCAATTATGTGTATCCAGAATTAATATCCTCCACCAGGACGAGAGGAAGACTTAGTATTTGAGGGTTCTCATTATGCGGCAGGCCCTAGTTATGAATATCAAACTTAAATTTGAGGTTTTCCAGGGCCTGAATGAATGCTGAATGATGAAAGTGTGACCAAGAATAATTATTATTGTGCCTGTAGTCACCTTCATCTTCCAATTAATGTCAAACTGCTTGATTGTCTTTAATCATGTGTGCTTTCAGTCAAAGGGGGGCACTCTCCTAGTTGTGGTATTGCATAACTACCTGTTAAATCTTGAACGGTGATTAGCTATTAAATCTTCTTTTGCTGGTGCTGGTGCTAGTGCTGGGTCTTTTCTTTTTCCAGTTTCTAGTCTCTCATCAACCCAAAACAATGACGGGAAATCGAATTGCAAATGGTAAGCACTATTTCCTTCGGTTGGTTTGGTGATTCTGGAAAAACCCTCGCCATTATTCAACGCTCGTCCCAACCGGTTTATTCTGACAAATGTTAAGCTCAGGAAACACTCTGACTCACTGATAAATTGCAAGTTCAGGCATGATGCTAAGCGGCTAACACCTGCAAAAGTGTTACCTGTAAACAAAATTGAAGCTGCTAAAAGTAGGTTTACCATTGGTTTTCTTTTAGTGATTGGTTGGGAGTCCCAGTGGATGATATGGGCATTACGAGAACTCATCTCCACAGATAGCATAGTCCCAGTTGTTTTCTTTTTTTGGCTTGTCACTACTGCACCACAGCTAGGCCAACGCTTAGGCAACTTGAAACATTTGCTAAAAACAAGATATTAGTTATCTGTGTCAAGAGGTTCTAGTTCACTCTCTGATTCCCCCTCTGAAGACTCGGTTCCATCGGAGTACAGGTCTTTTTTTACCTTTTGGTAAGTTCCAGTTGGGATCCTTAAACTCATCATCAAAGTCTTCATCATAGACCTCCTGGTCATTCAAGTCATTGTCAATGTTTTTTTTCAACAAGGAGGTCAACTGCAATTTTTTTATAAGGGGCATGTGAATCTTCATCAAACCCATAAGTAGGGTACACCATGGGGACAGACATTGAGTTGTTATGATCATGGGATATCTTCCATTCTTCAGCAGGAACAGTGAAACTTGCTTGAGTTTTAACTGGAGAAATGCCGTTACTTGAATTATCTGAAGCCACTGTAGTGGGTATATCATCAGTTTGAGTTGCTACACTTACGAGTATAATAGGATCAAAACAGCATTGGGTTGCTGTGTCAGACAATGATCGACACTTTTTAGACTCTTGTGCACTAGTCAGTGTACTGACTAAAAAACTGAGTTAGTTATGCCGCACAAGCATTGCGTAAGATTATTTAGATTAATGATAGGCGTATGAGGAGGCCCCTCTTATAAGCCTGGTGGTTTCTTGGGGTCTCCTCGCCACAGTTATTGCTATAGTAAAATTCATTCCTCTTTACTTACATTTAAACGACTTTTTTACTGTTACTCTAATTTGTAATATGTATATAACTGTGTGGCAAATAAACATTCGTTCATTCATTCATTCATTCTTTGGGAAGAAGTACTCTGACCGTTGTCAGATTTCAACAGTTGTATAACTGCCTGTAGTAGAGCGAAAGGGATTCCCTGGTGAGTATTAAATACTTGTGATGCATTCAACACACTCGGATACAACACTCTGTTATCTGAATGAAATTCACACTTCGGGTGTACGTGGGAAACGATTTTATAATGAGCTTACCTGTAACTTAATTTCGGCAATTTGATTACTAATTTAGTGAAAATGTTGAAACAAGATATACATAGATTTAAATTTTTGCATGTCTTGAAGAACTGGGGAGGCTAGTTTGCTATAACTTAATCATAATTCTGATCTTAAAACGAGTTTACAAGATAAGCTAGCTTAAGATGGTAGTGGTAGTGGTAAGTCGCATTCGAATGCTTGACTTTATACTGAATGATTGAAATACCTATTCATGAAGAAGAACGATAAACAATTTAAGACACTAACTCCTTCATGGCTTCGACGTCGGAGACGATTTTCGCTAGGTAGACTCTGCCTCTTCGCCCGCGGACGAAAGCAGAACTCGGATGGTATGGGATCTGCACTTTTCTCCAGTGATCTGAGCACGTAAATTGACTTCAAAACTTTCTGCTGAAAAGTGCTCGCTACAAGCATAGCAGTTCTTAAGTGGAGGCATATTAGTCCTTCTTATCCGTTCCAGCCGATGCTTTCCGCCGCTGAGTATCTCGCGGCAACTTATGATAACTAATGTTGTTACTTTTGGCTGAATAATTAACACATCCAGGAACACAGCAGTTTAACCCTTGCAGGAATGTAGTATACTTTAAGTATACTATTAAACAATTAGAAAAGTATACTTAATTTGTACTTAAAGTATACTTTAAGTATACTTAGAGAAGTATACTTAAAGTAGTACACTTTTGGTCACCTAAAAAGTATACTTCAAGTATACTTTATCTGAAGTATACTTCAAGTATACTTAACAAAAATTATACTTTAAGTATACTTTATGCACACTCATGTAAATACACGAGCTCCCTAAAAACACTGCATTTGCTATACTGATGCATAATTATACTTACAGCTTTTTGACCATGAAAATATGTAATGTAAAGTTAACAAATCAAATGTGGTTTAGCATTGTCTGCACTCTTATTGACAGAAAGTACACTCATAGTGGTGGTCAAAATGTTGTAGACTCAGGAGATGCAATATTAACCTTCATTACACTTATTGAAATTTAAAATTCATATAATTTTTGGTCAGTATCCAAAGAAGGAGCCCACACTAGATCAAAGACTAGCTGGAACATCCTTAGCCTGCAAACAGGCTCAATTGCTTGGGTTATTCCGAGAATTGCTTTAGAATGGCGCGCGGGCGGGCGAGACAGGGAGAGCCTGCAATGGTCCTTGTACGATTTGAGTTCTGCCTCCTTTCCGCTTGACTGATCTGTCAAGTTATCAAATTGAAATGAACCAAGCGGAAATGACCTTGTAGGTCGATCGATATCAAGACGGTTGTCAAAAATGAAACTTTTGATACACGTGCGCTTGTTTTAGTTTTTATGAACTCCAATCCAGAAACTCTGAAGAAAACATTTCGACGAAAAGCTGGAAGAAAACCGCTCGATTTTTAAAAGTGTTCCCTGCCAATAAATTATATTTTCAAATCCCACTGAAACTGTGCCATGCTTTGAAGAGCAACGACAACGAGCAACCTCAACTCATTTTCTGCTTTGTTAGAGTCTGATCTGCAATTAACCACGAAGCTGAGGAACTTACCGTATATAGATTTATTTTCTCTTTTCTTTCTCTTTTCACTCATGACCGCGGTTAGCTGAAGAACAAATCGATAGGGTTCTGTTTACCGTTCTTTACAGTAAAGCTACATTCTTTGCATTATAACAAGTTGTAAGAAATTTTCAGTCCGGATGAAAGACAAAACTCTGCCTCTGTAGTTAGTATTTTGCATGTGATTTCGAAAAAAACTTGAAGAATTGCAGTCACGGCATTTTTTGATATTTTGACCATTTACAAAACTACTTTTAAAGTGAAAGAAACCAGGAATTTGCAGTCTTCTAAGACAGGAAAACACTAAAGAGATAATGATAAACCATAAAGGAACAAGGATGGCTACAGATTACAACCTACCAACATGAAATGATATTTCGGCAAACCTGCTCAAGATTCGAAACTGCGACTTATGCCAGGTTCATGATCAGAAGATGTGCTTCACATGAGCCAAATCGAATGCTTATGAGGGAGAACATAGGATTTTTGTCATTTACATTCGATTTGGCTCATGTGAAGTATGGGGTCTGAACTTGGCCTTAGCTCCTTTAAAAGAACTTTTCGTCGATTGGTACGTCATTTTAATTCGCTGAGAAATGATAAATGGTGTCTGGCGAGTTATGATACGTGGTATTCGCCATTGCCAGAAATCTGGGACAAGATGGCAGCCAAGCATTGGCAATACGGTCAAAATGGCGATAAATTCGTGTAAGGAAATGTATGGAGAAAGGGAAAATTTTGCAAACGTAGCAGTTATGTGCTCATGGGTCTTCACTGCGCGACTCGAAATATGATAAGTGCAGTAAGAGCTACCCATTTCACAGAAATCTCCGCATACGCATAAGATTTACTTACTTCCCAAGAAGATGTCTTCCATCGTTCTATTCACGATCCATTTCCCCATACATTCCCACAAAATCCTGATGAAGTCATGGGAAACACTCGTAGATTTCGGGCTGAACCGGTAAACGAATTCAACTTGCGCGACTCGATACAGACTCATCGATGTTTCATGTATTCAGATCCACAGAAAAAAAAACTATGAATATTGATCTCAAAGTACTTCCAACGTCACTCTTAAATCTATCATTTTCCCATCTCCGTACGCCATGTTTAAGTGCTGTAGTTTGGTCGAAGAAGGGAAAGAAAAACTCTACGTACTGAAACTTCTCTCCAGTCGCCATTTTGTTTGTTGTTTAAAAAGCCTGTCGGGATAGAAATTGGGTTCCAGGCCCCAATCAATAATACAGGCTTTGTTTTGTCGTAAATTCACGCGGGAAAATCGAAGTTTGCCGTGTTAAGTAGAAATGTCTGTAGTTAACGTTCTTTCTGCTTGGAAAAAACAGAAACATAAAATCCCATATCTTTAACTTGCGATCTTTTCTTTTTCCTATTCTCGGCATGCAATACATCAACAGTGCTCAACCTGTGAAGCACATCGCAACAAACACGCTTCCTTTCGGAAAGAGCGATAAGCGCCGCCATATTGGATTTTATTGTTCTAGAGTGTAACATGATATACCGTTGACAATTGTTAGCGGGCTCGAAATGTCCGCGATTTCTGGTAATGAAGGGATAGAGGAGGTAGTTTTGGGCATGTCTCGAATCAGTTCACAAGAGGTAAAAGAAACCAGAAAATTGTAGTCTACCAAGATAGGAAAACACTAAAGAGATATTAATAAACCGTAGAGTTACAAGTATGGCCAAAAATTATAAACTACCATGCAGCATCAAAGTATTTCTGGCAAAACTTCTCACGATTCGAAACCGCGTCTTAGCTCCTCGTTACTAGGTAAGAATGTCTTTATTTAAGAAATAGAAAACATGTACCGTGTTTGTATCGAGTTATACAAACATGAGTGGAAGTTTGGGAGAACGAGAAATGCTGTGGGAACACGAGCCGCAGGCTAGTGTTTCCACAGCTTTTTCGAGTTCTCCCAAACTTTCACGAGTGTTTGTATAACTCGATAGAAACACGATGTACATGTTTTCTATTTCTTTTAGAAAACACCACGACGAGAAAAAGGAAAACAACTTGTTAACTTTGATTATCGAAATGTAAATTCTCTTTGCTCGCGCCATCACTACGTCAACAGCGCGCGCTAGTTCTGTGTCTCCATCGAGTTACACAAACACGATTTTCAACCAATCAGCGCGCGTGCTTTCTTAGGACTGTTTTCTAAATTATATGAGTTAAGGCCTAAGAGCGTGCAACGGCCGCTGGACACGCGAGGTTAGGGAAAAAAAAATGTTTGTCTATTTTACTGATCTTAATCTGTTATAGCAGGTTATTTGAACTTGTTGGGTTAATGTTTTAGAGTGTGATGGGATTATTTTGGACAGTTTCAAAATGAGCTAGACTTGATGCTTTCAAGAATAGCCCCGGTTTAGATTGAAAACAACGAGTTCGTGCTTGACGTCTAACCTTAAGGTCAGCAGTGCTTGATTGTTCAACTAGAAGGTGATACTGAGAACATCTGGATCGTTCTCAGCTATGTAAACACAGAAATCGAGAGGTTTTAACTTTGGCTTTGATATGTAACCACCTTTAAAGGGGCACAGCCACGGTATTTAAGCGTCATTTTACATTGCCGAAATATGTTCCTGCATCAATGGAAACCCAAAAATAATGATGCAGTTTTATTATCTAGGACTTTATCACTACACCGAAACCATTTATTGCCGCCTAGCACTTAGCATGGCAAGGATGGAAATGGATTAAATATTTGAAAAAACTAGCCAGTTTTTTCAAATTCTAAAACCATTCTTTGAAAATATTGCCAGAAATTTATTGTGGTTTGCTCTCTGAGCCACCATTCGTTTCATGATATGTTTCTTTTAGTCCATTTGAGCATTTTGGGAGCGAGTAAAGGTACCAGGTAAAGATTTCAGCAACGAATGAGGCTGAAAACTGCAAAACTCCTGTGACAGTGCTCCTTTAAGCTTCAAATGTTTTACTAGCATACTTTGAGGTCAGTGAATATAGCCAATAGAACGATAAAATCACAACGACAAACATGAACAGTAGTTTGCTTTAGGTGAACCTTGTCAGTTAGGGTTTTGCCGAAATACAAAAAAACAACTGTTTTCAGTCGACATATTAGTTTTACTAATTCACGATGGTTGGATGCTTGGGCTTTTCGTTGGCTTTTCTTTTTTTAAAGTGGTACTATGATCAAATTTTTACCCCTTGTTTTTTGACTGTATCACATAGTATTCCATGAAAGAGTAAAAACACCGTTTACCGTTTGCAAATATCTGCATTAGTTCCGGTGAAAAATATGCAAATGAGAGAACTGAGGACGTCATACACTCAACTCAATATTATATTAAGTATATAAATAGAGCTATCTTGGCCAATTTGCCGTGCAAACTATTGAGACTTGGCAGGCTAATAGTTTTACAGGAAACACACCTGTGGATATAAAAACTTCTGTTCCCATGGCAACTCACTCTTTTCCAGTCCCCACCCACTTGATTTCAATACGTTCGTGATTTTTAGCTTGAAAATGTTACACAAAGCCATAAAGTCGAGCTGACATATTTATAGGCTTGCTGGATCATGCATATGAAGTGCTGTTAGCAAATATCAAAATGAGACGCCAAAGGTAGCCAGAAAAGCGTTTAACATGGGGGAGGTCCGGAACCCAGTATGTTGACATGGTAACAGAACTGTTAAGCTCATATTGCGGAGCACATTTAGTAGAATCTTACTGCAAAGAATCAAACATTTCTGATACAAAATGGCTGAGATTTCTCTTTTTTTTCATATTTCAACAAAATCTGGTTGAGTGTATGACGTCATCACTTGGCTAATTTGCATATTTTAAAAACTTGAATATCTCTGGAACGAAGAGAGATATTTCAAAAAAGTAAACAGCATTTTTCTTCCCATGCAGTCATAGTACCACCTTAAGGGTTGCTAGGGTTTTTCGTAATTCGTGACGAAATACTCGCATATGGTGTAGTAAAACCTTAAATCCCTGCATATATCAATGCGTAACTTAATATGTATCCGCACGTGTCTAAAACCTATTAACATTTTAAGAAAGGCCTTAATAGTGATTGTGACCGACGTAGATGCTATTTTATTTTTGTTTAATCAGTTGTCTGAGTTAATTATCCAATAACTTCATAGCAGCCAGTTAGAAAACTAAATAATGACAATAGTGCACTTTTCTGGGACTCAGTTCTTTTCTTTTATGACTAAATTCTCGTTGCATTTTTGTCTAAAAAGGCCGCTATACAAGGCGATTTTCGAAACATTCAATGTCGGTATCCAAACCTTCTTCACATTTGCGATTTCCTTTGTTTAACTTGACGAGTTATTGATGAGTTAGGGAATTTATTTTCAAAACTACAGAAAACCAGGATGGTGAATGCTGTAATTAAGAAAGCCACTTTGTAAAATATTAAGTGTTTAAAGCCATCTGAAACAAAAAGAAAGGGTTGGTTCAAATTACTGTTAGTCATGTCCTGTACTTCCGATTCTCAGAAATAAAATCTTTAAAGCTATTGGGCTAACATTGTAAGCAATATAACGTTAACTAGAGGCGGGCAGAAATAAAACAAAGGTATTAATGTAAGGAGGTGAGTAACGTTTCCCCTCATCTTCAAACTGGGTCGTAGAAAATATAAAACAGCCACTTTCAGTGAGATTAAGGACGTTCGCGCCCATTGCTACTGCGCATCTTTAGTGCGCACGCTATTCATTGGTCACGCGCGTGCCACGTCATTTTCAAGCGCGCGCACCAAGTCGAAAACTTAACAAAATATAGAGCTGATGACCTTTGCGTTAACTTTGTGTGGGAATATTTTTGTTGGATGCTTGGTGACCCCTACTTTTTTTTCGGCAGATCACTTCCTTTTCTGATTCTTTCCATTATACTAAACAACAAAAAAAATCTGTACGTGGGAAGTTTTAATTATTTCTCATATACTATTCAAATTGGGTCGAATTGGTACGTGGATACAGGTGTGCGTAACATAGAAGTTGTATTTTTTTAAGGCTAATTCTAGCTGATTTAATGGCATATGTAGCAAAGATCTATCAAATAGGCCTATATATGCTGTGTTAAACACGCATAACTTAGATATGATTCTTCAACTTAAATATATGCCGATAGTAATGAATCCGGCCAGAATCGCCTCAATGGCTGGAAATCCTAGAAATGCTATGATCAGCTATGCGCCTTATCTTCAAAACGAGTTCGGTGACCCCCGATTTTTTTTACGTTTTTCATCTTATCTTACCATTTTCTACCTGCAGTCAAAGTTTTAAAAGAATCTGTATGTGGGACGTTTTTGGGCGCGAACGTCCTTAAGTAAAAACTGGTAGAATTTCAAATTAACAAACAAACATCTTTTTTTGCGTGTTCCTTCCTTAAAACACTTAATTTTAAGAACTTCCTTCACGTTGAAAATATTTTATGCTTTAATTCACAGAACATGACAGACCATGACACCATCGTACTGTCTCTGACCATACTGTATGTGATAACAATGATAGTAGCTTTGGCTGGTAACACACTGCTGATCTACATCGTGTTCAGGAAACCTGGAACAAGAAATCTGACAAGTTTCCTGTTTGTTAACATGGCGGTGGCTGACTTGATGGTTGCTGTGTTTCAGATGCCTGTCAGTATTACTCACTTTTATGTCTTTGAAAGCTCTGATTTACGTGGGACTTTTTACTGCAGGTTTCTTTACTATGCTGTTTTTGTGTCGACAATCGCCTCCATTTTCTGCCTCACTGTAATGGCATTTGATCGATACTTTGCTGTGGTGCACCCTTTCCGGCGGAACATTTGGTTCAGGAAGCCTAAGATCATTACTCCAATTATTTGGATCTCATCCATGGCCTTGATGTCCATCGTACCATTTGCCTTCAAACTCGACCAAGGCAAATGTCGGTTGGAGACATCTCTAATGTTACCCTTTTATGCTTACTTTTTTGCTGTCGGCTTCCTCCTGCCCCTCGCTGTCATCTCAGTTCTGTACATCCTTGTTGCTCGAGAA
Organism: Platygyra sinensis; assembly: GCA_019787425.1. Classification (NCBI taxonomy): domain Eukaryota; kingdom Metazoa; phylum Cnidaria; class Anthozoa; order Scleractinia; family Merulinidae; genus Platygyra; species Platygyra sinensis. The sequence continues at coordinate 12,049 of JAHPZR010050033.1, read as the reverse complement.
CTGTGGCTCCATGATGTGCCTCTGGATCATAACATCAGTGAAACTCAACGAGAACAGGAAATCCGCAAGAAAAAAGTCATCCGAATGCTTATCATTGTTGTGGTGGTATTTGCAGTCTGCTGGCTTCCAGTGCACGTGTATCAGATGGATGAAGGCGTGAGTGTCGAGAGTGGTGGTGCGGCGATGTGGGATCCTTATGTAATTATCTACATTTGCTATTGGTTCAGCCAGGCTAACAGTGCCATAAACCCGTGGTTGTATATTGGTCTGAACGGAAAGATGAAAGCAGCTTTCAAAAGCATGATCCCATGCCGCCACGAGGTACTCGCTGATCTAGGACAACTAACCTTAACCAATAATAGAAATAGCGGAGCGAATTCCGCAAAGACCTCGTCGTTGGAAACCAGATTGTAAATTAACGGTTCGTTATTCACTCGAGGCAAGTTCCACAAGGAACTCTTTGGTAAAAGCCAAAACGTAAATGACAGTTTGTTAAAGGAGAAGGTCACTCCAAAAAGCGTACTTTATTTGTCATCACCAATATAAAGTTTATATTGAGTTAAGTTACTCACCGAAGTTTCAGCTTCTAAAGTGCACTCTATCCCAAGAAATTTGTCTCTAAAGAAGCCGGCATCGACAGCCGCCATTTTGAAACAAATGCTCAGTGGCCAGGTCGGGCTAGGCCGCTAAGCGTGACGTCATCGTTGCCATTTGTCTTGGCAAGCGTATTTGTTTACTCGAGGTCATGGCTGATCTTCAAGCTTACAGTTTTGAGCCAGAACGTGTTCCTAATCCTGGGGATCCTGAGGATAGCTAAAGCGAAAACGAAGATGTAAACGATCGGTTAGAAGGCACATTTTGGTGTTCTTGTGAGCGATGTGAAATCATGCCAACGCAAAGAGAATGTGTTTGTCACCGAGAACAGCCAAAGGAAGAAAACAAAATTCAAGGTAGAATTTTAATCTTATACTGCATCGGTTGCAGTAAATGGAACACAATCTTCTTTGTAAATTGCTTTAGACATTAAAAGGCGGTTTAATAAAGCCGTAAGCAGTTATTTTTTTATACATGAATTGTTTGTGTTTTGATTTTCGTTGTGTCTAAGTGACGGGCAGCCGGGCAAGGTCTTAACGGCCTAAATGCCCGGTAGTCAGAAATTTTCACAGAATTTCCACTGAAAGATTCTTTCGAACTTCTTCATGATATTTAAGGTTTCTTTAGAAATGCAGAGCGATTCCAAAAATTATGTTATTAGTGTGCAAGATGACGAAGTAATCGAGCTTGTGCATACTATGAAATCGGCATGTGCTTGGCACTTAGAAAATTTACGCCTTACATCAGCAGTTAGAGATATTTAACGAATTGCTACTGAAAGCTTCTTTCGAACCTAATGAGAAGATGCGATGTTTGTTTGGAATAGCCAGGCGATTCTAAAAATTATTGGGGATTTCTAGTGGCCGAATTCTGCAAGCTTGTGCGTACCATAAAATCGCAATATGGTCTTTAAATTTATCCGACTGCCGATCACGGTCTCGAATAGACTGAATGCCCGGTCGGTAGTCAGAAATATTCACAGAATTGCGACTGAAATCCTCAATCAAACCTGTTAACAGTATTTGGTGTTTCTTAAGAAATGTCAAGCGAACCTAAAAAGTAATTTGGTTTTATAATTACATTCGATGAATTCGGTAATACTTCGAACTGCCGGGCGTTTAGTCCATTTAGACCTTTCCCGGCTGCCGGTCACTTAGACACAGCGAAAATAAAAATACAAACAGTTGACGTAAAAAATAACTGCTTACGGCTTTACTGAACCGCCTTTTAATGGCTAAAGCAATTTACAAAGAAAATTGTGATCCATTTACTGCAACCGATGCAGTATAAGCTTAAAATTCTACCTTGAATTTTGTTTTCTTCCTCTGGCTGTTCTCGGCGACAAACACATTCTCTTTGCGTTGGCATGATTTCACATCGCTCACAAGAACACCAAAATGTGCCTTCTAACCGATCGTTTACTTCTTCGTTTTCGCTTTAGCTATCCTCAGGATTCCCAGGATTAGGAACACGTTCTGGCTTAAAACGGTGAGCTTGAAGATCAGCCATGACCTCGAGTAAACAAATACGCTTGCCAAGACAAGGCAACGATGACGTCACGCTTAGCGGCCTAGCCCGACCTGGCCGCTGAGCATTTGTTTCAAAATGGCGGCTGTCGATGCCAAATTTTAGGCTTCTTTGAAGACAAATTTCTCGGGATAGAATGCACTTTAGAAGCTGAAACTTCGGTGAGTAACTTAACTCAATATAAACTTTTTATTGGTGATGACAAATAAAATATGGCTTTTGGAGTGACCTTCTCCTTTAAAAGATGTGCATAACGGATTTAAAATAGAAAAATCATCGTCGTCGTCATCATCATCATCATCATCATCATCATCATCATCATCATCATCATCATCATGTTATTAAATTAACTTTTACAAAACAAAATTTATAAACTTATAAAACCCGCGTATAGCAACATGGTTTATCCCTAAGATAACTACCAAAATTTCTGATTCCAACTGGGTCTGCGCTTCGGTGCTCTCATGCAGATTTAATATTTTAATTGTAGGAGGGCCATTATGAAAACTACTGGGTGACCAGTAATCAATGTCTGTACCCTCAGGAAAATTAAAACTTCGATTGTGCGGGTAATTGTGCGAGATTATTGACGAACCAATGTTCTTGCCAAGTTCTAAGGAAATTCTGCATTGACAATAGTACTGCCAAATTTACTTCACTAGTAGTTCAAATATACCTAGCAGGCTTAGCAATTGCCAATTCTTTAGAAAAAAACGGCGTTTGACTGCTTAAGAAAATCACGTTGCGTGACGCGAACTAGACGAGTGAAGCCAAAATAAATAGCAAAACAGACTGCCGCATTTTTGCCTATAAAATTAAGAAAACTCCTGCCTTGATTCAATAAAATAATGGAGCTTGATTATTTCTTCGCAAACTGCGATAGGAATCCCAAATTCTCGGAAGTTATTTTCCAAAAACACAACTTGAAAGTTTATGCAAATTATGTGCAATGTAATTTGACGCGTTGTTATTAGACTGTTGTTTTCGCGAGGGAGTTTATCACGATTCATCTTGGTTCTCTCGAATGAGTTTATTCGCTTATCAGAGGAGTTATAATTCTTGAAAAGGGTGGAAGGTCGCAACACGGCAGATATGGCTGCACAATTCACTTCGATCGCCACGACCAGTAAACGAACTCCGAACAATTTCTGCTAGCATAGACGCAGCCGGAAAGTGTTTTTAAAATACTACATACCCGGCAGTCTGAAGTTATTCTAGAATCTGCACGGAAAAACTCCTCCAGTCCTTCTAAAAACTGTAGATCTTTGTTTAGGAATGTCAAGCGATTTCAAATATAATTTTTGCTATGTTCGACTACCAGTCGAGCAAAACCGAGAGAACACAGAAATTCGCGTGTTCTTTCATACCGAACACCGGATCGATTTATATTCGATTATCCGTCACGAAGACCGAATAGTTCCGAACACAATCCGAACTTACTGACGCACATGATAGCAATATGGCCACAGCTGCCAAGCAGCAGTAGCCACAAAAAGTTGATCTCAAAGTTGATCTCAAAGAGATCGACTGAGAATTGAAACAATCGATCTAAATAACTAGAATTCAACTTCGCAACGTACGAAGTTAATGGGTAGTTTCTATTCATCGCCTGCAAGAGAGTTCAAAGGACCTTCCAGGACCTATCTCATGTAATAAATGTTAAACGATGTATAATGAGTAATTTAGTTGTGTGTGTGACCCTGCAGCGAGGTCGATCAAAATTTAAGGATTTAAGTGCATCACAAAGTCAGTACTAGTAGATCATTTCTCGCTTGGTAGAATAAAGTTTTCCACCAGATACACAGCCGCAGATACATGACAATGCTAATAATGCTCAATGCAGAGACAGTTAAGATTCTTCACGGAATGGAGAACATATAGCTTACAATGACGAATAAGTGCTCTTAAGTACGGTTTCTATAAGACAACAAAGACACTAAACCACTGTTTCCTCTCTCTGTTCTCGGCTAACTACATGTAAAGTGCTTTGAAATCTGGAATTAAAAGCCTTCCGAAACGGTACGTTGGGTGTCACTAATATAAACCACTAGTAAAACTGGCACTCTCCCTGGTTGGGTTCTAGTTCACTGCATGATGCGAGCAGAATTTTCTCGTCAAGCGTTATTTTACAGATTGCAGGGTGGACGGGGAATGTTGAAAGTAGAACGAGCATGAATCCTCGATGGCTAAACGGCACTAACCATCATCATTACACTGAACACATTTTTCGTTTCGTTTTATGCTTCTTTTCGCGTTATCAGACCGAGATGATCTTCGAGATTATATCCGAGCTAAATAAATACCGGTAGTGGACTATGATTACAGTTCTTTATCTTTAGGGACATTAGGGTTGAAAAAATAAAAGGAAAAAAAAAAAAAAGAAAAGAAGCAAAAACGTTTCCCATGCAAGAAATGAAATATCGTGTAAATTATATGGAGTATTTGAACTCCATTAATAGTATATTTGACCATAGTTAATGGAGGGAGACTGGTTATGAAAGCCGGCGGACTTCAAACGATTACAACAATAGGCGCGCTCTGAGGTTGAAGGTACAAGGCACGTGATCGCGAAGGTGCACACATTCAAAACAAGATGGCGGATGGAGTAGACGATCTCTTGCTATGGGGAGACGATTTCGAAGGATTTTTTAGACATTTTAGAAGGTGATGAAACAGTCAAACAGCAGTTTGTAGCAGCAACTAACAATGTAAGTTCAAATTGTGCTAATTCCTCATTCGAATTTCTTGCTATCGACCTAAACGTTCTCTTGTTTATATATTTGTGGCATGGCAATTTACTCGAGTCACTCGAGTCTATAAAACCCAAACATTTAACTTAAATAGGTTTGTCCTACTTGTAATGACTGATCAGTGTTCCTGTAGAAGTTAAGAACATGTTTTTCACTAAATGACTCGTTTAATATGAGAAGTGTCTTAAATAACTTGCTGGAACCTTAGAATCGATCTTAGAATTCAGAGTACCACGTACATCCCGTTTTAGCTTGGCAATATGATTTTGCACGAATCCTAATTTTTTTTTTCTTCGTTCCGTTGTAGGTCCAGCAACAAGAAATTATCTGCCAAGGCTGTGGGAAAAAATATAAAACCAAAGGGGGTTATGAACGACACACAATTTTGAAACACAGCAGTCTTCACGAAGGATCTACATGTAGTAAGCCTTTGAGTGTCAGCCTACTAGCTGAAGTTGTGGCTCCCGCAATCAGGAAAATAAATGAGGCTGAAGTGTTTACAGAAAGCTTGAGGGATGAATTAAGCAAGTATTCTTTTCAACAGCCAGAGGAAGGAAGTTTTGAATTCACTAGCATAAAATCAATGTATGATGGATTTTTAAAGAATGGAGACTTAGAAAAGTTTTATCAGAAATATTATGCAACAGTTCCTGTAAAGTCTACACAGTTCTTTACTGGACTGTCATGGATTGCTGCCACTTTATTGTCAACCAAAGTTGCCGACTGCCTCATTGCATGCTGTAAGAGAAGCAAGAACTCTTATCTGAGAGGGAAAGGGCTGGCTTGCAATACCTGGGAGGTTATGTGCTGCACAATTTGTACAAGCAACATGCAAGAACCGGTACTGTGGAGAGCCAGCAAGCTATGGCAATACTAAAGGCTGGCAAACTTGAAACAAGATCAGAATGAAGCAAACAAAGGGGAAGTCTCTTCACAAGGATATTAGTCGGAGTTGCCAAGAAAATGAACAAGGGAGGCAATTTTAAAAGTCTCCTTTTATATTTAATTTACTTTTGTCCACAACATATAGCAAAACTGTCTACAACATTATTACAAAATCAATTTGGTTTCTTATGTTTAGTTCCAAACAATATTTCACAATGACAATGCTAAAACCTCATGAATGGAATTTGGAGAATTATGGAAAACTGCTTGTGAATAATATAATTCTAAAATAATATGTTACAATGACACTGCTAAAACCTTCTCATTTAATTGGCTCACAGTTAGCACTGTGTAGTTCCAGAAAATGTCCATACCTCTCCCCCCCTCCCCTTCCTGGTTTCTAATGTTTAGTTCCAAACAATATTTTACAATGACAATGCTAAAACCTCCTCATGAATGGAATTTGGAGAATTATGGAAAACTGCTTTTGAATATTCATAATATAATTCTAAAACATGTTATAATCACATTTGATTGTGAAAAAAGTGATGGTCTATTACATGTAGCTGATACTGGCATTTGTGGTTTGCGTGCCAATGTTCTTTTCCATGCTAATGCAAATCACAAACCAACTACTCCCTATGCTTTCTGTCATTTTAGGACTGCAGAAGTGAGGCTGCAACCTACATGTACATGTAATTGTCTCACAATTATCATTGTGTAGTTCCAGATGTTGTCCATACATGTACCTGTTCCCCCCCCCCCCCCCCCCTTGCAAACAGAAAGGGTTGAAAATTCTTGAGGAAGGGGGATCTTTTGTGTGTGTGTGTGTGTGTGTGGGGGGGGGGGGGGGGGGGCATATGGATAATTACCTTGGCAGTACACATAATTGCAAAAAAAAATTCCACATCCCCTACTGAGGTTTTTAGTTTGAGCCATTCAAATATGATTTTCTAGTTCACCCTGACAACCTTTGAATTTCAATAAGATTTCTAACAAGCAATCTGAAATTCTCAACAGGGTGATGTATTTTGTTACAATAGCTCAACTGATTTAGCTGAGTAACTAGCAAGACTACATGAAGTACACAGTAGTTTTACAGTTTGATTTTCTTTCGACATTGCAATTTCGCATCGGTCAACTGCTCCCAAGCTTTCTTCCTGTCTTTCCTTCCTTTGGTATTGCCACTCTGACATGAAATTGATCTCTTTATTTTTATGCTGAATCCCTCGTAGGTCTGCCAGGAGAGGAACATCTTAGCCCTTGCATTCTGGGTGAAGTTCCCTGGTCTGTTCTCAGTGCTCTCCCTCCAGTCTCTCGAATACTGAGGGAATTCCTCCAAGAACTGAAACCTGTTACAAAATTTTGATAATTAACATGCAAACTTTGTGGATATGTCATCATCTGGTCAGTCTTTTATTTTGATTGAACTGACATTTTATTAATATACTTATAGCAATGTATAACCACAAATGATTTGGAATAATTTGAGCGAGGAGATATTTGTCATAGGTTATTAATTTTTTAAAAAAATCCAACTGCCTGTGCACTGATCCTGTCAGCCACATAAATATAAACGTTACAGCTCGCAGCAACAACTAGGATTTAGAAACATCAAATGAACAAAAATCAACCACACGACCTGTGCTATTGTCGTTTCTTGTTGTGAATGTGTGAAAACATACCTCTACAGTTTGACAGAAAATAAAGCAATACTTACATATTTCAATATCGTCAGGTTTGAAATGTTTCTCGCAAACATGCACTTCGTCGTTTTTGATCTGCTCCATGAAATCCTGGTCGATTTCGCGTGCTTTCGTTACCTCTTCGAGACAGTCGTTGCGCCATCATCGATGAGCCTCGTCTTTCGCGACAGGCAGCTTAAAAATTCCGATTCCCTTGGATCTTCTGCACGATCCGCAGCCAAGAACGGAACAGTTGACCCCCGGCATCACTTATGAATCCTCTTCACATATTGTTTCAGTTAAATCGTCTCTAGATCGTACGTAAAAATGGAATAAACTCGCACAAATTCGAAGCAACGCCACTCGCTGCTCGCTATCTTGAAAATTCTGTGCACCTTCGCAATCACGTGACATGCCATAAACCAAAACAAAGAGTTAGTCCTTTGAAGTCCGCCGGCTTTCATAACCAGTCTCCCTCCATTAACTATGATTTGACCGACCGGCCGATTCACGTCAATCTGCCATATTTTTGAAGACACTAGTTATTTTAAAATTAGCTTGCTCAAAAGTTTGATTTCTGATTCGGAGAGTGCAGAAGAAAAAGAAGAAAAAAACACCAACATGGGTAATTGAAATAAAATCAGCAATGATAAAATCAGTGAAAGAAGAAAAGAAAACAAACGGAGAAAGAAAAAAAAAACACAGCAGCTTATTAGCACGTGCAGCTAATCTTTTGGCCCTGGGAAGTTTACCTTTCTGCTCTTGATAACTGAGCACTAACCGAGATATTAAAGAGCTTCAAAATCTTCTAGCTCAAAGAGTGCGTGGATGACTCCTTTAAGGATGGTCTGGGTCCAACCACAACAAAATTGGTTGACCATTCAATGAGGCAGACAAAAAAAAGAAAGCAAATAAATGTCAACACAAGCAGTAAATATGGTCAATTTCTGAAAAAACCGTGGTCGTAATCAGGCATGATAGAAAAACGAAACTGTAGCGTTGACACTGATTAAAAAGTTTCTTAAAAAAGTAAAACGTTTCGACCACATCGGTGATCTTCATCAGTTATGTATGCAAATAAGACTAATGCTGTAACCAGTTTTTTGGGAATGTTGGGCCAGTTGAGAGTTTTTGTCAAAACACGCGGCGGCTTTAGAATGTTCTTTGGTTCTGGTTTTTAAAGCGCGTGACGTCTGGCCGACGTAGACTGCATCACAATCGTTGCACTTCATCTTGCACCAAGTGCCCCTTGTGTCCACTTTCTTTTGTTGATCTTTCGGTCTTTTAAAAAAGGAGCCGACGGTGCGGATGGGTTTATGCGCCACTTTGATGTTGTGTTGGTTTAACACTCTCGTGATTTTCTCAGAACCGCTCTTTGCGTAGGGAAGTACGACCAAATTACGCGTGACTGCCTGGTTCCCCTGTCTTTCGGGTGGTTTACGGGATTTGCAACTGTCAACGAACCGTGCCGGATAGCCGTTGCCTTTAAGCGTCGCGGTTACACGCTGAACCTCGGCGGTCTTTTCTTCGGTTCGGTGGATTATGAGGAGTGCGGAGTGCGGAGTGCGGAGTGCGGAGTGCGGAGTGTGGAGTGTGGAAAATGGGGAGTGTGGAAAATGAGGAGTGTGGAAAATGCGGAGCGTGGAAAATGAGGAGTGTGGAAAATGAGGAGTGCGGAAAACGCGGAGTGTGGAAAACGCAGAGTGTGGAAAACGAGGAGTGTGGAAATTTTCTTCATTAATTAAAAATCTTTAAAGGCCATTGTCACGCTATTTGGCAAAACTAGAAGGTGTCTTCGCATCAATTGAATCCCAAAACTAATGATCTAGGTTTGTTATTGAAGACTATTTGAAGGTACTGAAACTGTATCCTTTCGCCTGTCGCTACGGATGGCATGGATGGAAATGGATTGAAACTCGAAAAAATTGGCAAATTTTTTCGAGTTTTGATGCTACTTGTTCCAAAAATCCTTAAGGATTTTTGCCCCCGCAGGGTTTTGGCCCAGAGGCCAAAACCCGAGGAGGCATTATAGTCTCCCCCGCGTATACGTATAAAGAATGTGTGAAATATTGGTGTAGTATGCGAATCAATCCCGATTTGAAGAAACTAGGCGCGCACGGTGGTCCCGGTTAATTTTTCAGTCAGCTCGCAAGGCAATGCTACATGGGTAATTCTTGCAGCGGAGATCGTAGGCTGCGTTGCAGACGAAACAAAACCCCGGTCATAGTCTATTTACTGGACGAGGAGGAGAGGAAGATATTTGCCAAAATATATTTTAAAACGAGTATCAGTCATCACAGTGATTTCTTCATGTATGTTTAATTCAAAGGTTATTCAGCAGTACTAGATTGAACTGTTTGGTACAGAAGTTGATTTGTCGGACACAACTTAGCAACGGGGTCGACGGACTCGACTCAAACACCACACGTACAAAAATCACGTTTATTTGGATCGCTTATTTTTACTGAGTAATCTTACGTGGCGTCGAGCCCATGTGACGGCTGGGTTGACTGGCAGGGATCCAAATGTAAATGCAAATGTTTTGCGGCGTTTCTGTCGAGGACATTAAGCTTGACTCTAATTTGCATATATCGCGACTGTAACGCGATACTCCTGTTTACATCTCGGGAAAAAATCTCGACTTTTGTTTTGCTTTCGAGATACATTTGCTCGAAGAGTCGTCGTATATCAAGACAAATATTTTTAGTATCAAACTAGGACAACAGAGTGGTTTGATACCGGTACTTTTTTCCAGAATGTACTTCGTGAGAGTAGTATGTAAAGAATATCATGTGATAGAATGAGTTAAACAGAATGTGTTGGTTTGGTTAATTAAAATTTATGATACCATGCTTAAGTTATTTGAACAGTACGAGTGATATAGTTAACAAAAAATATAAAATTTTAGTTCATATAATAAATAAAAGATTCCTTACACGCAGTAAAAATTTATAAGAATTTTATATCCTTCAGGGATAAAATAGAAGCGGGGGCAGATTTAGTGAGAACTATTACTAGTATTATGTTTAGCCCTCTCTGATAAAATTCATTTGATATCTTAGTCGTAGCTTTAGAGAAGCATTTTGTTTATGATTAAAGCCCCAAAGTAGTGATTTTAGCGAAGAAAGTACCTAAAACAGCAAACTCCTCGTGATACTGCTTCTTTAATTCCTGTATATTCTCATTGAAAGGGTGTTTTATGATATCTAGACACATACGTTTGAATTAACAAAAGTCAATAGCATAGCATTATCCTTACATTTTCATGGCTAAATCTAGCAATATTTTTGGTAGCTTTCAAGAACACTAACGAATAGCGAATCATTTCAGAAGCCAACTTTTTCGGCTACCTCGTATCTTTCGTTTCTTTGACTTTCTTTGGCGGATCGCTTACGGCTCTAGTTTTGTTTCGTACGCCGCTTTCTTCACAAACGTTTCGCTTGCAGAAAATGTTTCTGCTATGCAATTCATAGACAAACCACGTTCTCTCTTCATAATAGCCCCATTACCAGAAATCCGAGTCACATTGCGTCACGAATACCGCACGTCAATCAAATAGAACTTAAAAAATGGCTTCCCGATGTTATAAAGAAATGTATGGGATCTAAAACAAAATCTCAATTTTTGCCTGTTTAAATATATTAAATTCTATGTGCCGACCTTTTGCTGATAAATAATATGCAACTGCACTACGAAGCGAAGGTTTTTTTACTGTTTCGTTTATTCTTCGAGCCGCCAACTAGCACCAAAATAACAAGGTTTTACGGTTGTGCTTGCTTACTAGTTTCATCAAAATCCTTCATTTACCTTGACTTCAAAGCTTTGAGCTGTCCGTGTGTTTCATGCTTCCATCGGTGCCGACCCCTCAAAATGTTCTTTAAATCACGATCGTTTTAAGCAAGTCAAATAAAGCCTTTCATGATAAAACAGAAGGCCGCCAACCGGCACCGAAAAAAGGCTTAATCACGATGGATAAAGCCTTCCTCTGGGCGCACAAATGTCCTGCAGGATGCGAAGAAACTCGAAGAACAACCACTTTCTATCGCGCAAAAATCCACCATATTTACTTCAGCTTAGCCTCCTGGCAGTTTCACATGTTCTACCGCTGTCTAAGTATCTACAGGCTCAAAAATGCGAAAAATAGCGCGAAATTACGAATGGTAATATATGGGAAGAGTTAATTCACTTATTGAATTCCGGCACTGAGAATGTCTCATGTTTTGCTCGATTTCGAAAAGAAAGCCCTGGATTTTAAGCTTCAATTCACTGATTCCCCGTTGTCTTATATACATCAGCAGCACAGTAGACAAGCTAAAATTGCTCTGTCAATATACATCCCATAAAATGGCATGAGCTTGTTGGAATCAAAGACGAGAGAGGAAATGAGTTGAACTACATTGACCTTCTTAATTTTTGGATTCGTGATCAATGGTTCAAAATAAGCAAGGACAACGGATCAAGAAACTAAGGAAGATCTTTTCTTTTATCTATTCTCGGCATACAATATATCAACAGTGCTTAACCTGTGAAGCACATCGTAAGAAACACGCTTCCTTTCGGCCAGAGCGATAAGCGTCGCCATATTAGATTTTTTTTTTTTTTTTTTTT
>JAHPZR010050030.1:0-19353 GCA_019787425.1 Platygyra sinensis | reverse complement strand
TCAGATTTATGTCTCCACTGTTCAAAGAAATGTTCTGGATGACCTGATTTCATACTACTCCTGTTGGTGGAAGTTGAAATGTTCCATTGTGTGGTTGTTATGCTACAAACAGTATCTGCAAATGAAAGTTTTGTTGAGAAAAAATGCGTCAATTGCAAGTGGCTCTTCAGTTAAGTCCAGTGAAATGCAATTGATGAGCTGTGGCCATTTGACAGTTGTAGAGCTTCAAGTAGCCAAAAGAGAGATATTCAGACCCGTTCAGCATGTAGCCTATCCAGAAGTCATTGATGTACTTTCGGCAGCGGAGAGTTGTGAGGACAAGAGGTACCCAAAGAAGGTTTTAAAGAAGGCCGGTGCATCGTTACGTCAGCTGAATCCACAGCTTAAGGAAGGCCTATCCTGTTATCCTCCCATACAAGCATCATGTGACTGACCTCATTTTTAAGCAGTGTCATGAAAACTTGGGTCATATGGGCCAAGAATCTGTTCTGTCATCCTTGAGAGAGACGGTTTGGATTGTGAAAGGGAGATCGGCAGTGTGGCGTGTTTTAAGAAGATTCATGACCTGTCAACGGCAGAGAAATGCACACCCTGGGAAACAGTTCATGGCAGATTTACCAGAAGTGAGGCTTGTACCTGAGAAGCCACCTTTCAGTTATGTCGGTGTTGACTATTTTGGACCACTTCAAGTTAAGCAAGGAAGATCCCGTGTTAAGAGATATGGCTGTCTCTTCACCTGTTTAACAACGCGTGCTGTGCACATCGAGATTGCCCACTCCTTAGACACTGACTCCATGATTAATGCCCTTAGAAGATTCATTAGCGTTTGTGGCTATCCAGAGCAAATAAGGAGCGACCAGGGAAGTAACTTCACAAAGGCAGACAAGGAGCTGAAAGAAGCTATCAAAGGGTGGAATGAACACAAGATCAACAATTTCTGCAGACAGAAAAAGATTGAATGGATTTTCAATCCACCCTCAGCGAGCCACATGGGTGGTGCATGGGAGCAGATGATATGTTCTGTGAGACAGATCTTGAAGGCCATTCTAAAAGAGCAGTTACTCTCTGCTGAAGTACTTTCAACTGTGATGGCAGAGGTGGTGAACATTTCAAATTCCAGACCTCTTACTTGGAACAGTGACAGCGCCCTTGATGAACAGCCACTGACCCCTAATCATTTGTTGCATTTACGTCCGTGTCCAGACTTACCACTGGGTATATTTGATAAAGATGACCTCAGCTGTAGATGTGCTTGGAGGCAAGCACAGTATTTAGCCAATTTGTTCTGGCTGAGATGGACACGAGAATACCTTCCAAACTTGTTAGAAAGGAAGAAGTGGAACACGCTAAGAAGAAACTTGGAGGTCGGTGATTTAGTCTTGTTAGCAGACGAGTCCTTCCCCAGAGGCAAATGGCCACTTGGAGGAGTCATAGAGGTCATGCCTAGTCGAGACGGATTAGTGTGCACAGTGAGAGTGAAGACGAGCTGTACGGTTGCGACACGCGCTAAACAACAGCGCAAGGGAGAGACTCTGAGCGGAGGAAGTACGACTGTGCTGACACGCCCAGTGACCAAGTTATGTTTTCTTGAAATGGACTGAACAGTTTAGATTAACCTTGAAAGTTTAATGTGGCTTATAGAAGAGCCAGATGAAACTCTGAGCAGTCTAGTTTAAAGCTTGTTTATTTGCAACCTGTAGGACTTTGCGAACAGAACAGTTGTCTGAGATATGAAACCTTTTATATACTAGCTGTAGTTGGTAGCCCTGTTTCTTTGCATGTAAATGTGACTGTTTTTTCATTGCCATTTAGGGGCCGGTGTTGCTAGTATTTTAATTCCGTATTGTTATTTTCACTTCCGGTTTGTTTCGTTACGTAATATCATGTGACATTTTCTCATGTACTTGAGGTTTGCAAGTCGCTTTGTGAGCAGAATTTGTTCTTCTGGGTCGTTTATATTCCCAGTCAGTTTAAACATTTTTTTTAATGTGCTTAAAGCACGTTTGTTATTAACATGAGCCGTTAAGGTTACACCTTGTCCGCCTGCCAGTCATAACAGCATTTAACAAAATTTTATTCAGGCAAAATTTATTGCAACTATTGCAAGCATCTTAATTCATTCTTACCTTTGGGTTCTTGAGCCCTGTTTTCTGCAGAGAAAATGCTTGAACTGGTCGAGGGATTTTGGTTGGTTGAGTGGATAAAATAGTCTGTAAATAGATAATTGACAACTTATTATCAACACACTGGGTGAGCAAACAAATTTGACTATTTAAGTAAAGTTACCTTTGGATTCTTGATGACCTCCATAGGTTGAACAGGCTTTAAGATGTTGGTTGCCTGGTTGGATGAAATAGTCTGCAGTGTAAATAAAGATGGGGCAATCAGTTTACTGAACACTGGGTTTTATAGCCCAGCTGATATTTCAAATATATATAAGCTTATTACCTTTGAGTTTAAAAGGACGGGTGCTTTATAAAGAATGGATAGTTTTACCGGCATTGAAATTCTGGATTTTTTCAGGGATGATGTGGAAACCATGTTCAGATTCTGATAAAGCAAAAAGAATACCGACAAATTGAGTTTTGTAGCACTTAACAGCATTTGTATATAAAAGAAGTTTCGACTTGCCTCTTTTTCTTGCAGTATAAAACTCGTGGAAGTATCACTCTGTTGTTGATCATACAGTAAACTTTTTCGCACTGAAGCATTCACCATATGACAGGGCAGTTTCTGCAGTTTTTCAGTGCTTGTCGGAGTATTTCCACTGCGATATCTTTTCTGGCAGATTGATTGTCTACTTGCTATGAGGTCTCCCTCTAGAACTTTCTGGGCAGCTTTGCAGGTTGAAGCAAATGCCTCAATGTTTGTGTTTAGATGAGTAAGTTTCTCGCAACAGTACTTTGGAAGTTCATCGCTTTCTGATACTACAATTTCACACAGCTTGAAAACGATCCTCATCAACTCCAGAGATTTCCCAGTGTCACTAAAAAAGTAATTTTTTCTTTCAGTCGTCCCACCACACAATTGACACTTATTTTTAAAAACGTTGCATGGCAACTTTTACTTCACCTCCACGACGTGCCATAAAAATTCTCGAAATTTACTGCGAAAATCGGGATCCTAAAAGAAACCAATCACTGTTAAGGTATTATCACCGCATCCTTTTTCACAGCAGCCACTAAAAAATGGCATAGTATCAAACTTTCCCAGATCTCTTATTTCAGTGTTAAACAGAGTGAGATCTGGGTTTGAGATAAGCAACATGCTTTAGAAAGAGGTAAACAAATATGTGATTTCTGTTCAACAACACAACACACTTTAGAATGAGGGAAGTATATATTGCTTTCTGTTCTTCTCGGGTTAATTCTGCTTTGGCAACACACTTTTAGAACAAGGGAAATATACATTGCTTTTTGTCCCACTTGGGTAACACTGGTCAGTATTTATGGATCACGGTTTTGGAATGAGGAAAATGACATTGTATTGCTTTAGTTCCACTTGGGTAGAATGGTAATTAGAACAAGGGAACTATATATTGCTTTCTGCTCCACTCATGATGTAATTAAAATCGCCAAAATCATCAAATTTGCCAACATGTTAGACCCATCTCTGGTGATGTAATTTGTAGAAAAATCGCCAAATTCACCAACATGTTAGACCCATCTCTGGTGAGGTAATTTGCATCAAAATCGCCAAAATCGTCAAATTCACCAACATGTCAGGCCCATCTCTGTTGATGTAATTTGCATAACAATCGTCAGGTCGACTGGTGAAATCTCATCAAATCTGCCATTTTCATCACTGCCTGCATTTCTGGACATAAGTGTCCTTCAGCCACAGCAAAATTGTTACAGATGACTGTCATAGTTGCTCTGTTATCAATCAGAACATTCTCCTCTCTAACTTGACCACTGGCTGCTCTAAAGAAAACTCTTAAGAGTGGTAAGATGTCTTTCCTGTCCGCGACAGATGCAACGCCACTTGCTGTAGGATGGTCAGTGTGCCAAAGGGTATGGTGGAACCTCTGGCACCCATTGATATTGCATTTATTCCTTGACCAACAGTGTCTTGTCATGTGACTTCCGCTGAGACAGGAAAAGCACGATCTTGCCTTTGTTACAATTCAAACTGCTCATCCTCTGTTGAGTCTTTCAGGGTTAGACATGCGGGTACTGTGTGGCCACCTTCACATATAGGACACTTCCGTGTTGTGCCTTTCTTGATAGCCCCGGAAACTTTTCGGGCCCGTAAAGCCATAGCAAAATCTCGAACCTTACAATTACAAAGCTGTTTTATTCACATTATCTTAATATGAACAGAGGTTCTCTTCATACAAAAAGTTTCAAGCGCATACACTTCTCCGTTTTCAGATACAGATGAGCTGAAAATGGCTTTACGGGCCCGAAAACTTTTCGGGGCTTTCGAGAAATGGGCCCCTGGCCTCTCTAATATCTGTGACCACCCTTTCCATTGCGGTATCCTCGCAGCTCCTACAAGCTCCACATTTCATTGGCGATGATAGAGTCGCGGCAGCTCTTTTGTTTTAGGGCTAGGGTCCGTTGTTTCTGTTGTTTGTTCTTTTGTTAAACCTCAAGGGTGGTCTCCAATCAGGTGAGACCTTGTAAGAGCTGCAAGGTGACCCTTCCATTGATTGACAAGACGATGTGGAAGACGCATCACAATTCTTTTCACGTTGTCATTGGCATTGACATCTGCATAATGATCCAGACAGTGCATGATGGAGGGACAATTGATCATATCCAGTGAGAATCCTGTGAGAGCTTCACAATTGTTCCTTCCAATGTTCTCTCCCATTGTTGACTTGACCACTGCTTGAGCTGACACGGGGCTGACTGAACTACTCCTTTAGAGATTTCAGAACTGTATCATACATTATACCCTTTGATCCCATGCCGGAGATCACTTTTTTAGATTCAGCTTTCACATGCATTGCTAGCTAAATCGTTTGTGTTTCACTATGAAAGGAAGGTAGCTGTATTGAAGGAATATCATTGTTAGCTTTTAACATGAAAAGTGCATCAGTTCTTGTGACATTTCCTATGTCAGACTTGGGAAGGAAGTTCTCCTAAAAGTCAACAAGATCATTGATCCAGGAGAGAAATGAGTGGACATGTTCCAGTTCAGTCAATGGAGCTTGATGATTCATTTATCCCACTTGCATGACCTGTTATTGCAGCAAAATTGTTTGTGTTACTCACCACTGCATGACTTGTGTTTTCTGCAGAACCACTTGCACTACTTGTGACCCATCTTTACCTGTAACCTCTCCAGGACCACTCTTGTTATCTACGGAATAAGTGTCTTCTACAAATCCACTTGCATTACTTTGGTGGCTGGAATCTTGTATGGATCCATTTGTATTATCTGCACCTGCTGTGTTAACTTGATTGTCATCAAGCCGGATTAAAGAGCCTTTCACTTCGTCAATGGAAAATACATTCTTTGCCAAATCATTCTCCCACTGACCCAATGTGTTGTCCCTCTTCCTCAACGAGATCATACAGCTCGCTATTCTGCTGTTGGATTTCTTTCTTTCATTGTGTCTGGTTGTCTTGAACTTGACCCTTATCAAGGATTTCATGAATACACTTAATAGATAGGGCTACTCTTCAGTGGCTTTGAGACCTTTGAGTTCTCTTCATCTTAAGGACATTCTCCGGTTAAGTTTGTTTGCTGGTCCCTTCACTTTGATCAGCCATCTCTCAGCGTCAAACGAAAGGCTAAGGGGTATACCAAATCTCTGGCTAATTCAACGCTTGAATCCTTCAGAAAATTTTGTAATACCCCCAGTAGACATTGACAGAGTCATGGAAATCCTATAAATATCTTTTAATGGAGGCAATTCTGAAACTCAAAGTACAAAATGAATGATTCAGAAGACTGCATTCTGATGATATTTAGGCCGTATAGTGAAAGTGATTTTTTATTACATTACACTACACAATGACATGGCTAGAAAAAAGTTGAAAATGAAAAGTGGTACAATAGAAATATGATCATACCTGAAGGGTAAAACCTTGCTTGATCAACAAAGGCAAAAACTGTCTGTAAACACTGGGTGTACTGTCAGTAAGCCAATGACTGTCCTGTAGAAACTTCTGTTTGAGTATGTGCTGATTGACGTACCTTAAATCTAAGATCAAGTGCTTCTTCCCACAACTTTGGAGTGAAACCAAGAGGGGGTTAACCTTAAGATGAGATTTGCAACCTGTGCAACCCTGTTGCTAGAGACTAGCTCTGAAATAGCATCGTGAACAAACTCCACATGGTCGAGAGCCAAGCAGTTGTTCTTGAAAGAAGTGTCTGAAGGAGTAGTGTAGAAAGGTATCTTGTAACCTTCTTTGATACGTTCAGTAATGAAAGCCTACCCTAAAGGTTACATTCTGTGAAAGAGACTTACTTGTCTGATTCTATCTCAAAATCGTGCATAAAGCTGTCTACATTAACAAAATCCTCAAAAGGTCCAGGTGTCTCATCATAATTGAGAATATCTACATCATTCTTCCGACTTGCCTGGTTGCTTCTGGAGGTGGTGAAAAAAGGTGCTTCTTCTGGGGTTGTAAAGCTCTCAATCTTGTATCCGCACACGAGTCTTGTACACTTGGCACTCCAATGCCCTCTCTACCACATCGGAAACACATGTCTGTTTGAGAGGGGAATGGACGGCCTGGAATTGAAAAGGGGCATAGAAAAAGCAGAACATTGAAAAGCCAAATAATAATTATAACTGCACCATTCTTTCTGACTGAATGAGAGAACAAATAAATAGGCAAATAGATAAATAATCTCACAGCAACAACTGCCAAGTAGCTTCCCACGCGATGACTATCTTGACGCTGTAAAACGCTTATATACCTTACTGGGGTCTCTAGAGACATCACATGCTTACAACAGTGTGTTAGCGTAAAGAATGAAATGCGCACACTTAACTTGTAAAGAAAAGTACATAAAAATGCCTCTAAGCTCATATCGCTTGATTACATGCAAATTTTCCCAGCAGGCAAACAAACAGCAACATGAAGACCTGGGTGTGTGTGTGTGTGGGGGGGGGGGGGGGTGAGGAGTACTGTGATTTTCTTTGCAGAAGTGTCCTCGTACTGTGACCCAAGAACCCTTAGCTTTTAACACTCCATGTTCACCTGCCATTTTCCCACCCTAGCTATTTTGGACGTATATGTTTAATGTGTGTGTGACAAAAGCCTACACACTGAGACTTTAATATAGTTATTATTATTTATCATTTGTGAGATAACAGCGATCTTGTGTGGTACAAACCCAGCTTGTTTTAGCAGCCTTAAATAATACACCAATAATTGCAAGTTCACCAACATATCTCATCTCTAGATGACTTAATCCACAAGTCTGGCTATAGGTCTCTTTTAATTGCCATTATTGTTCAAATGTCCTGCAGAGATCATCATCATTTGTTTTACCTGCAGACTGAGATAAACAATAAGTACCAAATGATCTTGCAACAACCAATCATTGTTATAAAAATATGAAATGGATTTAAACATGCCCAAAAACATTGAAAATCAAAGCTTTCTTGCATATAGTTCTAACAGGCACTACTTTCACAATGAACTATTCTAATAGATAAATATATTAGTATATACTAAAACAGTGGGTAGCGTTGAAGGCGCACGCTGATTGGCTTGTGAAACTCCAAATATCCTTTGCTATTTACCTCCGAGCAACTCAGAAAAAAATGGCATCCTGATTTGCATTCTTGACAAGTGAAAAAATCGTTGAAAATAATTTTTTGTGGTGTATATTATCTCACTGTTTTAGTATATACTAAAACAACTATTCAACTCAGTGTCAGTGGCTATCAGTGGATGCTTACCTCACTGCTATGCAGCTCGGTAAATATCCACCGCTGGCCACCTCCACTTTGGTGAAAAGCTGTTATTTATTTCTATCTTTCTTACATTATTTCAGCGCAATCAAGTTTTTTTTGCAAAAGATGTTAAAAGTTTTATTCAGATACTTACAGACACAGCAGAGAAACAAGAGGTTGCCATCTTCCATGAACAAGCAAGGGATGGGCTTGAGTCTTTTCTGTGCTACTGAATGACATGTTTCTTTACCACTAGTGTATCAGAAATGAATCAGAAAGCACAAAAATACATATAAAACTAAGAAGAAATGCTTGTTTTTGTTGCAACTTGGTAACAAAATAGATTTCCACCTCAGGTATCCCATATCTTGACTTTGGTCAAAAACTAAAATCTCCCCAAAGACAAAAACATGAGCAGATTGACATGGGCACCCCTTGTAATATCATTTTGTAGGGTACAAGCAAACTGTTTGCCAAATTTGATCTTTTTATCCCTCTTGTCACAATCTAGTCTAAATTTTGCATTAATTCACCTGACTACTTGGAGATGCAAAACCTGGGTTCATCCCAAATGTTTTGTACAAGTAGAAGTGGATGGTCCACTGTTGCTGACACTATATAATCCCCACATTGGTGGAAGTGTTCTCGAGGACAGGGACGTGTTCATCCTTTGGATAAAGAGGGTATTATCCAAGCCATGAAGAGAGAGATGCCAAAATAAAATTTAAAAACCGTGAAAAATGCAACTGTCAAGTTATATCTGGCAATGTTTTTTGCTGAGTTTTCTTTAGTGGAATGTCATTTTCTAGTTTCAATCTTGAATGGATGATGTTAGTAACAGTGAAAAGTCATATTGCTCATGCAAAAAGAAAACTACCTCGAAGTATTTAGGGCTAAAGGCATAATGGTCTCATTTTTAGAGGTAGTGACCCCTCCCAAAAAAAACACAGCTTACCTTTGTCGGGGACTGGGACTAAGCTTTGACTACAGAAGTATGTGAAGGTGTCCGGAAATACACTCCCATTTTTTGTCATACCGAAGGGTTCTTAGTTCAGTTAGCCTTCACTCACAATCCTGCAAAGAGCTTGTAATCTCAGTTGCGTTCATTAAAACGTTTAAACTCCACCCCGAGACTTCTCTTGGATACTTTCTCCTGTGGCCAGAGAATTCCAGGAAATGTGGCGACGATGACAGGAGACTTGTAAGTATAATTTAAACGTCCTCAATAGACCTTTTTCACTTGTACATTTTGTTTTCCCAATACAGATCATGTGATGATACTCGGGAGATTTGATCCTTTGTCTTGTTCATTAAAAAGAGTACATGCAGACATATTCATGCTTGCATGCACCCTTTTTGATGAACAAAACAAAAGATCAAATCTCCTGGGTATCATCACATGATCTGTATTGGGAAAACAAAATGTACAAGCGAAAAAGGTCTATTTGCTTTGACAAATCGAACAAATTGCAGAGTGACGCAACAACGCCTAAACCTCAAAATCATGGAAAACGCCAAATCTGCACTCAAAACCAAACTGAAACGACTCAAAAGAGCTGAAGAAAAAGCCAATCAGGTCCCAGGGTTCGTACAGGTCATGGAAAACCTGGAAAGTCATGGAATTTTACAATTTCATTTTCCAGGCCTGGAAAGTCCTGAAATTTAGGTGTAGGTCATGGAAAGTCATGGAAAATCAGTATGTTTTCTATGAATGAAAGGCATTAAGATCCAAAGTTGAAAAATTAATTGGCAAGTCCAAAAATCAAATGTAATTTCAGCTGAATAAATGATTCTTTTGACACTACTGTCGAGGGAAATAGCTTAACTTAGGTCATGGAATATTTCAAAAAGTCATGAAAAAAGTCATGGAAAGTCATGGAATTTTGACAGGTCATAAGTGTACGAACCCTGGGTCCTCAAGAGCGAGAAACAGTCTGCAATACAGAGACAATTGACAAATCTAAAGGAACTTATCACTGAAGTTGACAGCGCTAGAAGAGCGGTTGAAGCACTGAAGATAGAAGCCAAAGCCAACAATGGAGATGTTAACGAGTGGAATGATGCGATTACCACAAGAATAGAAGAGGCGGACAGTCACATCTAAAATCTTCAAGAATGGTTAGAAAACAGGAAAATGGAAGCAGAAAACCAAGAATGAGAAGAAAAAATGCAGTTTGAAATCAAACTTCACGAGACAAAGCTAAAATTACAGGAAGACCTTCAAATCAAGGCTGGTAACCAAAAGTCATCCATGGAAACCTCAGTTGGTGAAGCGAAACTGCTGAAGCTCGTAATTACCAAGTTTAATGGGACTTGAGCTGACTGGCTGAGATTTTGGGGTCAATATTCGGAAACTATTGAAAAAACTAGTGTGCCACCTGTGACCAAGTTCATCTACCTAAGAGAATTGCTGGATGCCAAAGTCAGGAAAACGGTCGAGGCCTTGCCCCATTCAGCTGAAGGATACAACAGAGCTGTATCGATCCTAAAAGACCAATTTGGGAAGCAGACTGAAATTGTGAAAGACTACGTGAAAGAAATTCTTGAGTTGCCGTACACACCGACCGGAAACCCCAAACGAATTCACGAATTTCACAACAAACTATCCACAGCGTACAGTCCCTGGGAACACTAAAATCGCTCTATGAAGTGAACGGGATGGTTTCCTTGACGCTCGAAAAATTGCCCATTTTCAGAGGAGACCTTCTCCGAAATGATCCAGAATGGGAAACCTGGGACTTTGTGAAATTTACCGAAGCCCTTTGACAATAGACACGCCAAAATCCGATTGACAGCTCCAAATTAGAAGACTCACAGTCATTCCAGAAACGAGACCGCGTGTTCCAAACAAACCAGAAAAGGACACAAAAATGTGTTAACTGCCAAGCAGAAGATCACAAGCCATCAGACTCTGCAAAAATCACCTCACCGACAGAATGCAGAGAATTTCTGGGTACAAAAAGGCTCTGTTTCAATTGCACTGTTCCACAGAAATCATTGGAATGCAAAAGCACCGCAACCTGTCGGAATTGTGGTAAGCAACACCATACCTCGATCTGCGGCTCACCAAAGGAAGTGAAAACCGAGGGTGTTCTGACAGCTCATCAGCCAGAAAACAAAGAAGTTGTTTATCCTATCATTCTTGTGGAAATCGACAGAATAAAAACACATGCTTTACTTGACACTGACACCGGAGCTCGCACCCCTCAAGCGGGCTTATCAATCTTCTTAACAAAACATTGACTAAACGAATTGACATGACGCTTGGATCATCCACCACCAATGCAGAGATTTATTCAGCGACCCTTGGGAGCAGTAAATGGAAGTTTTGACATGAACATTGAACTGACAAGAAGCCACAGCTGTTGACACCAGACAACCCTAATTATGCAACTCTGCTAAGTAAATACAGTCATCTCAAAGGAGTGAAGATTGAAGATAACAATTCAAGTCTGAGTAAATCGGGCTTTGTTAGCGAAGAAGACCAAAGTGGCTGCAAGTCCCAAAATATTGCAAATATGGTGTGAATGGACCTATTAAGCGAATTTAGTCAACTGGTGAGGTTCCTCAAAGAACAAGTTGCCTTACAGCCGCAAGATGGCAGGATTCCATGTCCAGTGGACAGAAATCTTGAAATTTTCTTAACTTCCCACGTTGATTTTTTGTTCATTTTTAACTCGTGAGGCGCATGCGCAAAACGAGTTATTGTGAGTTGTGGGCAAACGTGTCGTTCGATGGGCTGTAAACTTTATGCAAATGAGGTACGCTTGCGGTTTAGTTTTGAATTGCTGTTTATCTTTAATTAAAATAAGCCGTTTTAAAGGTCTAAATGAAAAGATATATTAAAGTTAAAAAAGACTCGGCTACCGAAATCGTAAAATCAATGAGCAGCACAAGTTCTCACCGGATGCTGAATTCGTATGGATTTTACAGAGGAAGTCGTTGAAGTACGGTTTTATGGTATGGTAAATGCGCATATTAACGAGTGAAATGATATAAACACAGAGCTATTTTATTTTGTATCGCTAAAAATAGAGGGAAAAAAAAAGAGAAAAAAAAAATAAAAATATCGGCCCACACCCGAAGTCAATCGCGGTACACTCGAACGGCAGAGATGCTTAGTACCACTGAGCTATGTTAACATTATCTACACACCCTGGAGAAAATAAACATTCTCATTAGTATCAACCTTATTAAAGACCCCAGACAACTCAGCGGGCTCAAGTCTGTACGAGGATTTTCTGGGGCTAATTTGTCCTTTACCAAACGTAAATGGAATAAATAAAATTTGGTGTTTGTGGATTTTTCGGACACTAGAGGTCACATGTGTTCATTCTTCGCCAAATAGAGTTGCAACGTTTGTTTTGAGGGAAGGTCTTTATGGCTTGTTTTGCACCGGGACTCTTCGCAAGCTACACACAACACAGTTAAGCCTAAACAAGATATTTTGTTCAAGAAGCTTGATTTCGAAGAAATCAGAGTGAATCAACATAGTACTTAAAGAGTACATTAATCGTTGCGATCACTGACTGGATCTGGAGAGAGTTTAACATTCACCATTACGGGCCGTTTGTGTTGGACGTTTTTCAACATGGTGAAAGAAAAGTTGTTGACACAGTTTGTCTTGTTATTTTTCCTTTGATTTCCTTGAAGAAAGACCAGGTGTCCAGCCTGAACGGGAAAGAGTCAAAGCTGTAGTTTTGGGGCCAGAAAGCTCTGGCACAGAAATTAAGGAAGCTTTTGAAGGTAAATACAAAGTGCGTGTGTTTGCTAAGTCGGTGTTCTGTCAAGTGGGTTTTGAATACAGACCGCGAATTTAAAGCAGTTTCCTGGACTTTACAAAACAAAAAGGTAATGTACAGTATTACATCCAAGTTTAATTCAAATGTTTGAACCACGAGTAAAGCCACGGCCGATAAATTGACTGCAAAAGCAGTTGGCAAAAACTCAAGCTCAGTCTGCACGTGAAGAATTAGTTTAAACATGCTGTCACTATCACGCAGCGAAGCACGTTTGCGAAATTTTGAACAGTTTTTCCTTTTTAAATAGTTTTTCTGCCTCATCTTGAATGAAAATTTATTGTTATTGAACTTTCTGCGCATTTCTTTCATTTGGTTACCTTTCTTTTGCAAATTTAGGTATTTAACAGGTAGTTAGGTAGTTAACAGTATTTTTGCTTTGTGGATTTCTGCATATTTAATTTACAGCTACCTCCGCAACCGTGTTTGTTTACTTTAGTCATTCAAGTACATGTTTTTAGTTTTTTTCAGCTGCTACAAAACACCTGAGAAAAGAACTAAGTGGGCACTAATTTAGCACAGTTGAAATATGATTTATCGCAAAATAATTGGCTATTTTTGTCGTCTTTTTTATTTACAACTTTCATCTTTTTTTCACTACGCTGTAATATTTGTCACAGACGAAGAAATTTTCGGATTTTCTTGTCTCTAAATATTGTTGTTTAAATATGTCTTTTCGCTTTTATTTTCCAGTATTTTCTCTAATGTTAACTATCTGCGCTATAGTAAATGAATTGAAATTTTGTTACTTGTCTTGGTTTATACAGGAGCAATTTCTTTGCATAAATAACAGCTTGGGTTCGCCATTTGTTGTGAGTGAAATTGGCACCATTTCTTTGAATCCCATTGTAAGCGTTACTGTTGCGTTACCGTGTGGCGTCACTGTGCATGCGCAGTCGAGTAAAAGGAATAGCGTGGTCGGAGCGGGCGGTGCTCAAGTTTAATGATAGCATCAAGTTGAATCTTCAGTAAGATTTCTGCCTTTTAACCAGTTGTTCGCCCCCAAGTCGGGATAGAGGTACGTAAGAGTTTGTTGTTATCTTTTTCATCGTTATTAGGTCTTCTGCCGATTGTTTATTGCCTCGGAATAGCTTGTAATTTCATGGACAATTTACAGCTGTTGTTTCGTAATCACTCAGTGACTTCTGTTCATTGTAATTGTAAGGTAGTTAAGGTCAGTTGGTTATTGTATCCTTTATTTCAGTTTTTATGTATTGGACCATCATTAAAGTTGCCATATTTGTGTACTCGTTGTGGTTTATCGATGGCTCCGATTCAGTCTGAAAATCTATCGCCGTAACACCCATGCAAACACACATCAATTTAGCTGAGTTTAATGTAATGTTAAACAGTTTAAGCTTATTTTCTTCTGTCACAACTTCACAGGAGAGGAAATCAAGTCACCTCAATTAGTCTTCGATTTAGCAGACAGAGATGCAGATGCTCCTATATTTGGAAAACTTGACTTCATGTACGGTAAAGCAACATGTTTCAAACAAGAATTTGAGACCAAAAAAGCATCTCATCATGGTCACGGCTGTTTGCATCCATTGATATGTTCAACAGCGCCTTCAAAACCAACCATGCAGAAATGGCAAACTTTACCCCGGACATGGAACAACTTTATCTATCCAAGTATGTCATAGGATTAATTAATTACCTTTTTATGTTCGGCATTTTTATAAGCTGTGAATTACTAAACGATGGCAGACGAAAAATTAGTTGAGGTTTTAAGCTTATATTTCCTTTTTTATTCTTTACAGAAGAAAGAAGATTGGAGTTCTGGCCACAAGCAGATGGGGAAATGACTGCCCAAAATTCAGTACCCCAGAGACAAGGTCTGAGTGGAAAGAATTCGCTGCTGAAATTGCCTCGGAATGTGCCATACCAGAAATTAATTTCAACAAGGAAGGCATTGCAGATCATGAAAAGACGTTCTTTAGTGAGCAGCGACGATACAAAAAGAACAAAAGTCCATCTTGCAAGGTTTGTGTTTATTTTAACATGACTTTAGGTAGATGTTTTAAAATTTCTTTGGGAAAAAATTCTCGTAAATTGGTGAGACAAAAATTGATAAAAAGTCACAAGAATGTGTAATTTTTTTTCTTGGAAATTTATTTTTTGCTTAGATTCAAACTAGTTGATACTTATTGTTCCATGAAACCACATAAGCAAGGACAAACCACTCAGTGCAGTTGTTCATTCAGGAAACCATGTAAACCAGCAAAAAACAAAGGCATTGTCTTGCACTTAATAAAGGGCCCAATACAATATAATTGTAGAATCTAAGCAAAAATAGGAAAGACCTAGGTAGTCAGAAGAGCTGGATTATAACTGCAGGCTCCAGCCTTTCAAATTATTATCAATAGAGACCACAGATTATTAGATTATCACTCTGACATCCAGAGAGATGTAAAATGTGTTAATAATCCTTAGCTTTGATACCAATTTAGACACTAATATCGGCACACTCTAGTTTTCAATAAAAGTTATAGCTGGAAATTCTGATTGTGATGATTATTTGATTGACCATGCATTTTGTGGTTTATAGGAAAATAATGTATGGGAAGGTTTAGAGGCACCTCAGTCTGTTGAAAGAGGGAAATATTGTTATACATTTAATTAACACTGAAGGTACATTAACATATTTTTTGCATATTACTGAGACAAAAACCCTGTGTCAGGGAAAACATGGCTGGGACATAAAAAAACCTGTTGGGGTAATTACTGGCAGATAAAAAACCCATGTCAGGGAAATGATTGGGACATAAGAATCTCATATCAGGGTAATTACTGAGACATAATAAACCCAAGTCAACGATATCATTGGGACATAAAAACCACATGTTGGGGTAATTACTGGGATATAAAACCCCCATTTCAAGGTAATTACTGGGACATAAAAATCCCATGTTAGGGTAATAACTGGGATATAAAAACCCCATGTCGAGGCAATTACTGGGACATAAAAACCCCACGTCAGGGAAATCACTGGGACATAAAAACCCCTTGTCAGGGAAATCACTGGGACTTACAAACCCCATTTCAGGGAAATCATTGGGACATAAAAAACCCCAGGTCAGGGTAATCATTGGGGCTTAAAACCCCATGTCTGGGAAATCATTGGGACGTAAGAACCCCGTATGTGGGAAGTCACTGGAACAGAAAAACCCCATGTCAGGGTAATTGCTGGGTTATTCTTGTCTCATACATGGGTTTGGTATCATTTTCCCAATCTGGGAAATTCACATGAAAAATCCAAAGGAAACCCGAAAACAACCCACTTTTTTCCCAAATTGGAGATTACCAAAAGTTCCCTGTGAAAAAGGCTGAAATTGTCGCAAACTTGGGAAACAGTCCACGGACTAGAAAAATTCTGTCCAAAAAAAGGCATGCTACGTACTCCCAAAGGAGAGAAAGAAGTCTTAGCATTGAAAGCAGTGGCAGAAGACCTGAAAGAGGGAATAAGTCAAGTAAAAAAAGACAACTCCAAAACTGGGAGAGCTGCCTTTTTAGCCATGAAGTCTCTAACATTGGAAGAAATGTTCAAAAAAGAAGAGCACAGAAGACACTTGCAAAGATGTTGGCCCTAGAAAGGTGCAGTGTGAAGGCGGGTATCAACAAAAGGGAATAGATACTAAAAAGAAAAGAAATAAACTGGCTCACTACAAAAAGGCAAGTGAGAAAGGACGCTTTGTCTGAGGCTGTAAAATAAAGAGTTTATATTTTCTGGACATTTTCAGACAGTTGGCCAACTGGAAGTATGCAGACAAGTGTAGAAAACGTGTGAGTAAAAAAGTATGGACTGAACATGCAAAACATGTCCTGGAAAAGACACAAACAGAAGCTTACCTTGATTTCAACCAAAACGACCCAGAAATCAAGATAAGCCAAAGATGTTTTGGAGCAGCTCAAGCCCTATTTTGTTAAACCTGCCCGTGAAAGGGACTGGCTGACCTGTATGTGAAGGCAGCATGTCAAGCTTAAAATTGTCTTTGATGCTTGTATGAGATACGGAAAAAGCACATTGGCCGATTCTGAAGTACACAAAGTGAATGAGTACAGTCATCTTGGGGACCTTGTAAAGGAAAGCCTTTGCCCTCTTGATGATGAAAGCAGGTACAACTGTATGGAATGTATACAGAAAGAGTGTCTGCGTTGTGGTGTCAAAGAGATTTAGCTTCTTTCAGAGGAGACTTCAGATGAAGGGGAAGTTGTTTGGAAGAGATACGAGTATGTGGAAACTGGCAAAATTGGACCCGATGGTAGAGAACAAAAGAAAATTGCCCTTGTACAGAAGAAAATGCCGACAAAGGAACTCTTTAACCACTTGATCCAGCTTCTTGGGCCCTACCCATAACATTCATTTCTTGCCAAGTGGCAAAAGGAACAGTTTGACAATCTAATTGAACATCTCCTGCCAACCAAGCAGTATGTGTGCATGATTACTCTGAAAATTATGCCTGTCACCACCAGAATGCACACTGCATGAAATGGCATGTATAAGGAGATATAATGAACCCGTATACATAGTGTGTACGGAAAGGTATACTGATGTATACTGAAGTACACATATAAGGCCTGTATAATGATCAGTATACGTCTGAATCCTTATACTAATGTATACTGCCTTGTGGAGATTACCTTATACCTAGTGTAAGGGAACCTTATATGAGTTGACAAAGTAGATTCAACTTGTTTGTTCTTTTGTATTACAAATGAAGGAAACGAAGGCTTCGGTTGCTGAAAACAGAGTTGTCATGTAAAATGTCCCCTAGCCTGTGGTAATGAATGCTTCGTACGGAAGAACTTACTTAGCGAATTTGACGGCATGTAAAGGAAGAAGCTTTAAGTCAGATAAACAGCTAATAAACGCAGGTCTTATTATCCTGTCTTTGGGCTTCTTTGCGGATTTCGTAGAGGTATTATGTATTGCAAAAAAAACAACGCTTCTTTATGCTATTGGGTAAAGATATCCATAACGCATCTGTACACTCTCGAGTTTAAGCATTGCGCAAAACGTATCATTAAGCACTGCATGAAATGAGTAATTTCGTGGAATTTACGTGGCCGTGAAATTCTCGAGATCGCAAACGTGACGTGTTGGGGAGTGCTATGTTCCTGATACGTTCATTGTGGCGTGTCAGGAAAAATCATGGTCTCGGTACGTCACATGTGGCGTATCAAGGGAATTCAGGACTGACATTTACATCGTTTGTAACGGCACGCGCGGGTTTTTGTTTAAACGGCAAATTAATACACGGAGCTCATTTCTCTTTACGCGGAAACTAAGAATGTTCAAGTCAACAATGCGCGAAGATCTATATACTGAGCTTACATCATTTTGTTAATGTAATCGAGTGTATTCTGTTCAGAATCGTACATTGAGGCACGTAAGTCTTAAAATTCATATCAGTCTTCACTTCAGCTCTTTTGACTCTCGTTATGCATAGCTCTATTTCCTACAGGTGTCTACATTTAAACGCATTTTCGCGTAAAGGTATCTATAATTCATCTTTACGATGCTCTACGGATCGCGTAAAGGCATCATTAACGCATCTTTACGATGCTTTACGGATCGCGTAAAGGCATCAATAACACATCTTTACGATACTTAACGAATCGCGTAAAGCATCAATAACGCATCTTGTCGATGCTTTACGAATCGCGTAATTTCATTATAATGCATATTTACGATAAAGTAAGTAAAGGCATAGATAACAGAAAACTAAATAACATTTTTGATCACTTCCGACTACTATATTTTATATTTACATAGAGTGCTAAAAAAAATCCGCAGCGGAACACTCCTTACATCTCACCGACCTACGTGGAGGCGCAACTCACCAATTTCGCAAAGCTTGAGAGCGGAATGCCGTAGGACCGGCTGCATGGGAGGACTTGCACCGGGCCCAAACCCATTTAACACTGCCGCGTATTTGATGCAAACCTTGGAACCCTCTAGGAGGCCTCTGGCCGATCTTAAGCTGTTAAAACTACCATGATGCAAAATCTATTTATTTAGTCCGACCAGTGGATTCCTATTATTGTGGTTAACGCTGTTAATCCGAACGCATCAGCGCATGCGTAATTGTAAAGATTGCCTTCAACAAAATTTACCAACCAATATTTTTTCCAGTTTGGTTGTCAGTAAAATTTCGAAACACGAATCATGTAAATTCGTTTTGTGGAAAATTTCGACTTGGCTCAGGCTTGGCTCAGTAATGGTTTTTTACG
The DNA here is from genome assembly GCA_019787425.1 of Platygyra sinensis. Lineage (NCBI taxonomy): Eukaryota > Metazoa > Cnidaria > Anthozoa > Scleractinia > Merulinidae > Platygyra > Platygyra sinensis. The sequence continues at coordinate 453 of JAHPZR010050030.1, read as the reverse complement.
CAACGCACATTAGACTGTTTTATCTCTATGTATCGAGGTGAAACGCTTTCGTAAAACAAGCAGACCCAGGAATCGGCAGGATGATTTTTTCGAGCAATTTCATGAAGCCATGATTACCAATACCAATGAGACCAAAATGACTCTGTCATGTCAGTGATTTCGCTTTGGGCTCACAGCACAGAGTGAGTGTCAGCGGCTTTGCCGTGGGAAGACCAAACCTGGAGCCGTACATGACGTACCTGTCCAAAAGTCTATGATTTGCCGATTTACCGCCATATTTGAAAGGTGTGAAGATTCGTTGAAGACGGTTTACCTATTCGTTGTTGCGATCTGTTAGAACTTAACCTGAGTTTTTAAGGCAAGGGATCTTAATTCTACGGTGGCTCATAGGGACAAAAACCACTTGCACAAATACAAAAACACTTGCACAAATACAAAACACTTGCACAAATA
>JAHPZR010050027.1:0-26396 GCA_019787425.1 Platygyra sinensis | reverse complement strand
AATTGTACGGAAAATGACTTTCATGGTCAACGAAACAATCATAGCTTCGCTAAACCTTTATTTGATGAATTAAAGATGCTGACAGTATATCAACAGGGGTTTCATTAAGCACTGATGTCCGACGTAGAGCATCGGCTTCTTCGATCAGAGACGTCGGCTACTTTCTGCCTAAACTGAATTAATTAAAGAACGATCCTTTCACAACACAAATTAAAATTTATTTTTGATGAGCCTTGGATGGTACTTTTTACTCTCAACATTTCGAGAACAAGGTCATGCCTCATTGCGCTAAGAGAAATCGTACTTATATTTATACACAATTTGATGCCCAGAACACTGGAAATAGTGTTTAAAGAGCTTCCAGTCAATACCGTCGCCTACCTTTCTCAAACTGGCTGCCTACTTCAAACTTTATTGAAACCCCGTATCAAATTAATTATTACAGCCATTATCATATTAACAAATCAATTCAAAAATAAATCAATTGCCACATTCTTTTAAAGAGCATTTTCAAGACGAATGAAGACGTACATAAAACTATAGTACAGGATTTAACGAAAAAATTGCATAAGCCTCTAGCTAAAAACACAAATCTTAGAAATTAAGGATAGAGTTATTAGGGAATCGATATTATTATTAATAACTTAGCCAAGTGATACTGAAAAAATCCGATTCTCCATCATCTTTTAAACGAAAACTTAACACATTTAATCCTTACAAATCGAATATTGATATTCTAGATTTAATATATTTTTCTTTATCTTACATCTTAATACCTGTAGCTACCATTTTGCACGTTTTGCGGACCTGTGTATGACGTGTCGTGTTCGTATCACGTGTTATTAAGCACGCGGGCTGTCTTGGATTTTTCGATCCTCCATGCTGTTGTTTTTGGAAAAACTCTGGACATTTGTACTTGGAACGAAACAGTCGGTAAGGATTATATCTGTAAAATTTCACTTGTTTGGTTCCCGTATTTACTTAGTTCATTGTAATGTCTGTAAAAACCTGGACTAGCTGAACCTGAAATGCTTGAATTGGGCTGTTCGAAATGAACCAAGCTCGTGGATGTTCGGATTCACAACTGGATGTATTAAAGTTGAAGTTCTGAGTTTTCGACGTCTATTTACATGTAACATTGCATAGCACCTGGGCTTCGTAAACAATACCAGATTGTATTTTCTTTTGCTCTAGTCCGTTAAATGATTTTAGGTATATTTTGAGTGGTTGGGCTATGAGTGTTACCTAGCCCTATTAACTTAGATTTTAAATATCGCGATATCCTGGCATACGCCTAGTTGTTATTATTAAGAGTTTAGTAAAAGGGGTCCTCCTAGATAAGGCCCTAGGAAAGGTCTTCTGAGACTTCCTGCATGCTCAATATAGTTTAAAAAACTACAGTGACGAATGAAATATTGCAAGAGGAAATTGATCTTGGACAAACCAATTAAAAAAAAAAAAATAAAATTAAGAATAATACTAATAATAATAAACAAAACTCGGCCACCTTCTATTACTCATCCAGCTTCAATATCAAAGGGTTTTATCAACAAGTGACTTTGTGCCAATGTTCCAGCGTAAGTGTGGACTCAAAACCAGTGTTTCCGGCCACTTTCCAAAAAGGACGTAGATTTTGATGGGTCATAATTACCACTCTTTATCAATTGATGCTGCAATCATGGTATCAAAAAACTGCCCAATCACTGGAGAACACGTTGGTATTATTTTCGTGACACAATAGGTTACCATAGCAAACACTATGACCTGCTAAAAACACCCTTAATTTCCACCTTTAAGTGCTTATATTTCGAAACGGCGCGGTGAAATTTTTTCTTATTATAGAATTTTGATAAGCAGGATAAGATTCAACTTTTGGCAAAGTTTAAAAAATTCTGTACATGGGGTTCAGAGCCACCTTAAATTTTCGAAAAGTTTTTTTCGCAAAACAATTCACATGGCAGATACCTGCGTGGAATAAGCCTATTGATTATATCAGTAGTAGAATTAGCAAAAGTGTAAATATTACCAGGCGCTAAACCTAAACCACATGTAACATCCCAATCTCTGATAAGTATTTAGTATACCCCTAACTTCACTACTGTGGGGCAATAACTCAGGAGTTATCACAACTAGTGAGACTAACAAAACAAAATTTTCAGAATTATTAACATTGTTTCACTTCGTGATCATAACCTTGCCCTCATTAAGCTTCCTAACATTGTTAAATTATATACCTACCAACTGTTCTATGATCACCGTTAATTGATAAAATGTCTGCTAATCTCTTTTTGTTTCTTGATTCTGAGCAGCATAATGGAACTGGTCGAAATGTGTCCTTACAGCGCACCTGAATCCAAAATCTTTAAAATAAAACATTATAAAATATTTCCAACTAATATTGGATGCTTCATTGGAAGACATTCTTTTATCTATACGTAATAAGCCAACTAGAAAACGACTCAGAAAGCACTTTACATTATTACTTTTCTAACCATTAATAATTCTAACATTATGCATTTATTTACTATGAGTTTTCTTTTATCCTGAAATAAATGTATTTAATTGAAAAGCATATAATTAGTTTACTATATTTTGCCCTATTAACTTCTCAGTTTCACATGTTCGCGGGCAAGCGGGGAAATAATAATTACAAATTACAATACAATCCAGGTCTTCTACTCGAGCATTTCTCAGTCTCCACTGAATTTTGTAGCAATTGTGGCCGTTATTCATAGTCTAAACGAACTGCAAAACCCTGTAAGGATCGCTCAATACGTGCGAGACTGCGAACTAAGGTTATTTAATTGGCATTTTGTTTCAAAGTTCTGTTGTTCTTCGATATGTAATTTACATTGAAAAACTCGTGAGCAGGTTTCAGGTTGCTCGCAATAGTTAAGTTTGTAACATGTTTTAGCTATTTTACTGTGATAAATTAATACCGTCACTCTTTTTGAATTGACACTACAGTAATGGAGTCGAACAAATGCTCATTTAAATTAGCTATTCTCTTGACATTGCAAGCTCTACCAGGGTCGTGACAGGCATTCAAGGGGAGTGAGGGAGTTGAAATCAAGAGTGAAGGGCGAGGGGAGAGCGCCCTTTGAATGCCTGCTACTCAGACGGACATGATCAACGAAAATATTGCAGACAGTGATCACTGTGTGTGCTAGTCCGGTTCCTTCGGTTCCTTACAGGCCCCGCACAAATGTGATCTTCGCCTTTCCGAATCCAAAACGATCTGTCAACCCTCATTTCACAACCGGTATTAAGCTGGGTTTGCAACTCTGGCACTTAAAGTGCCGGTCCGCACCGCATCACCGCTCTAGCCTCGTGTACCGAACCGATACTGTCACCCGAATGAGGTCATTCATCTAAGCTTTTAAGGTGCACGTGCTCTCCCTTGTCACCCCAGGATGCTCTACAATCCTGAAAAACGTGACGACACTGTCGCTGGCCGTGAATCTAGGGAGACGATTCAATGGAGAGACGACCTTCATGTGTCATTTCAGAAGGCCCAGGCAGCCCTTTCCACTTCTCACATCATCTCGCTCCCCATCCCGAGTGATTAACTGTGGATCGTAACAGAGGGAGCTCTCCACAAACCCGGAATAGGTGCTTCACTGTACGTCACCCGTAATGACAAGTTACGCTTGGCAGGTGTTTTTTGGAGCCAGGCTGCAAGGCTCACAATTTACGTAGTTACCATGTGAGGCGGAGACCCTAGCAATCACCGTTGCCACCAAACACCAGCCCATAAGGCTGCATATTGACTGACAGCAAACCTTACGCATCTACAACAGGGAACGCGTCCTTCGAAAAAGCTCACCAACATGAGGGGCGTTAAAAGGTACCTCAATGTCGCTGCCATTGCTAAAGACGGCGTACTCGTTGTTAAACGTAATGACCTCTCGCTCCCACCCCTGAATGCATTGTTGTTTCCCGGCAGGTGCTAAAGGGACTCTTAACCGCGTTACACATCCAGCACAGTCACCCATCCAGTAATCATGGCTCATGGCTGTCACAAAACGCTATCTGTATGCCCTAGATATAGACAAGGCCATCGACCAAGTGGACTCAAGCTTGCCACCAGTGTGCCGCCTTGCGTCAAACTCCGAAAGCGCCGTGAAGAGCAATCACCTCCCTCCCACCCGAGGCCGTTGGCGTATCGTTAGGCTATCAAACGATCTAGACAGCTCATAATCGTGCTATGTGAAATGCGTGACTTCTTCATGGCCACGCCTCTGTAAGAGAATGAGCGACATCACACCCTACGTGACGGTATTATCCGTTCTATGTATCCAAATGCGTCCACTAGACAGACCACCAGCAGTTGTACGCACTGTTCCTGCCCCAGGATTCAAGGCACTAACCGAAGAATCAACAAACTAAAGCTTCAAAGAATCACCATAGACCTCGGACATGCCAAAAAACGCAACAAGAATCCTGTGGCCGAGAGAGCGGTTCAAGAGATCGAAAACGAGTTACTCCGACACGACCCCCTAGGAGGCCTCGTGTCCTTTTTGACACTTACAGTAACCAACAGCCAACCTCAACGCTCGCATCCGCTCACGTGGCTTTTCCTCTAGAGAGATATGGACACAGCGAGATCAATTCTCAAATCTTGAAATACCAAAGTATCATTGTTAAGCAGAACGAACATCGCATTGCCAACCACACCCACAGCGAGAAGACAAAGGCCCCCATCACGAGGCGCCGCCAGCTAACCACATCATCGTCGGTGATTTAGTCTACCCCTTCTCCGATCGAAACAAGATCGTGATCGCTGTTTGGTCGTAGAAGTATCCGCCTCTTTCTGCAACATCATAAAGTTTGTTAGCTCTCAACTTCGAAGCACATCTTACCGCGTGAAGACGTCAGACTGCTACAGGGTCTCATCTGAAGTAACAGACTTCCGACCATCAGCGGTTAATAGTGATACCGATTCCTCATTTGACGAAGCCCTTCCAGCGCAGTCAGTTCCTTCCCCTCCTTCTTCATCCGTCATACCAAGTGTATATCGCCACCTACTACTCAGGAGGGTCCTGATGTCAACTTTCCTGCCGACCGATTGGAGCCCTGCGAAGATACTACTCCTGATCCAGTTTTAGACTCACCCACCACAAGCAATGACTCTGTTCCTTGCTCCGCAGATCCACAACGCGTGTAACGTCGTACCGCATGATATGATGACTTTGTTACGGACCGTAATTGAGTTATGGACACCACAGGCGGCCCAGCTCTCGTTGTGAGGTGTTTATTATTTTTGTTTTTCAATCTTTACCCGAACGTTCTGTGACATAGTTATCGCTGTCGTCTACTGTTACATAACGGACCGAGTTTCATTACGCGAAACGTGACTCTGGCGTTTCAGCATTTGGAAGGTGTTATGTTACAACGGTTTGAGTTTACAAAGGTTTGTAGGGGAAAAAAACGTTAATAGACATTTTAGCCGAAATTTTGATATTTTCTCAATAAAAATGACTTACCTCAATGCCTTGCTGTCTTTTCTATTGTCAACCTGCTTTTCAGCGCGATCCGAAGCCTTTTAAGCGAGTTATCGCTTTTCGAGTTTCCTCTCCTCTTTCTTAACATTTCATACAATTTAACCGAAGAGATAATTGTGAATGAATTAATAACATCAATAAAGTCACTCAACATCCTGCGTCTCAATTTACTCAGCTAAGTTGTGTCTTATTTCCTGGCTGGACGTTTGGTCATAACTTGGGGCCTACAGACTTTTCATGTGCGGTTTCCGGTTTCGGTCAAAAAAAGAATGTTTGTGCAATGAGGATAATCAGAGCCTAGATAACCAAACTAATTAAGTTTCAGGTGGTTACACTATTTTTCTGGCTACAGAGCTTCAAGTTATGGCCGTTCCATACTGAGCCGGCTGTAAATTTGTGCGAAACCAAATTTTCGACAAGTATGTCAAGTTGGGATAACGCACAGACCCTAACACTTGCAGAAATTTTTCAGTTCCTTTTCTTTTGTATTTTATAAGAGCTCATTTTAATTGCATTCACTTAATTGATTTTTATTTATTGTTTTCCATGGCGCGACAGTGAAAACGATCTATAGCAATCTCATTCCCTCATGGAAGGTAACCGGTGTGTTCCAGGTAAGTTCTGCCACCAGCTTTTGCTTAAATTTTCACTAACTCGATTTACTTATGGACTTATATTGCAGAAATCAGTGTTGAATTAGAAAAGAAATTTGTCCAGTGTGGTGTATTTAATACATAAACCGCGCACAAACTCCGAGTTAAAACACACATGGAGCAAGAACTCAACTCGACTCGATCGTACGCTGCCTTCTTGTCACGTGACGACTCTACTAGTCCCAGGACTCCACATTCCTCCCCCCCAAGTTCTTAAACAAGCAAGAAAACAAACAACAACGAGAAAAAAAAAGTTAACGTCTCTGCCCTAAAACTTAAAACTGTTCACGAGGGAAGGAATGAGTCCATTAGTAAAAACGCTGTTGGGGGTTTCTATTCCTCGCTGGGTATCGCCTGACAGGGGTAGTTGGCCCTGAGTCCCGAACCATTGTTGCACTGGGTGGCTCTCTGTCTCCATGGGCAACTTCGGGGTCATTTACACCAGGCATGATTATCTCTGGATCCATACCTTCCTGCTGCATTGGGCTAGTAATGGGTAATGCGACACCGGGGCTGGAACTTTCTGCGGGTCGGGCAACTAGTTGATCGTGGTGTCTTCGAACCACAGTTCCATCTTCCAACTCAATTCTCGCAGACACAGGACCAGTTTCCTGGACGATAGTTCCTGGAATCCACTTAGGACCTCTGGAGTAGTTTTGAACACTCACTGAATCACCGACTTCCACTTGACGCATTCGGCTATGCTGATCATGCTGTATCTTCTGTCTTGACTGTGCTGCATGTACCTTCGCCGCTACATCTGGTCGCAGCAGATCGAGATGTGACCTCAGACTCCGCCCCCAGCGTAACTGAGCAGGAGACTCACCCGTGGTGCTTTGGGGGGTAATACGATAACTTAATAGGAACCGAGCTAACTTGGTCTCGACAGTACCATCACCTTGCTTCTTCATCCCTTGCTTAAAAGTCTGCACGGCTCGTTCTACGAGACCATTTGATGACGGGTGGTAAGGAGCAGAGGTAATGTGCTTGATGCCATTTTTCTGTAGAAATGACTTGAACTCGCTGCTCACAAAATTGGACCCATTGTCTGACACTACAATCTCTGGTAGGCCGTGTGAAGCAAAGGTTGTCCTCAGCTTTTCAATGGTTGCGCTGGAAGTGGTAGAATTCACACAATGGATATCCATCCACTTAGAATGCGCATCAATAATTAGGAGAAACATCTTGCCCATAAAAGGACCGGCATAATCTACATGTACTCGAGACCAAGGGCGGCCTGGCCATTCCCAAGGGTGCAACGGCGAACTGGGTGGCTTCTTTTGGTGGCTTTGGCAGGTAACACAGCATTTCACCTTTTCTTCCAAACGTGAGTCCATTTTCGGCCACCACACATAGCTCCTAGCTAGGCTTTTCATTCTGACAATCCCGGGGTGGGACTCATGTAGTATGTTTAACACTTCCTCTCTCCCCTGTGGGGGTATCACGACCCGGGATCCCCAAAGTAGACAGCCAGCATGTACACTCAGTTCCTCTCTTCTAGCAAAATAAGGCTTCAGGGATTCTTCGTCGACTGCCATGGGCCATCCGTGAAGGACGAACTGTAGAACTTGAGAAAGTACTGGATCACGGGTTGTCCACAACTTCACTTTAGTGGCATCTACTGGGCTGGTATTGATAGTCTCTAGAAGGTGAACAATGTCCCCTGGGATGGGCGTGGTCTCTGGAACAACTGGAAGGGGTAGACGACTGAGGGCGTCTGCATTGCTATTCTGTTCACCAGGGCGATAAATAAGCTCATACTCATACGCAAGCAAAGTCAATGCCCAACGTTGCATCCTACTTGAGGCCATTAGAGGCGTGGCCCGTTCAGGGTTAAGCAGCCCCAAAAGTGGTTTGTGATCTGTGTAGATCTTGAAATGACGTCCAAAAAGAAATTGATGGAACTTCTTCACGGCAAAAACTACAGCTAGTGCCTCTTTATCTAGGTGGCCATAGTTCCTCTCTGCTGTGGAGAGTGTTCGTGAGGCATATGCAACTGGTTTCTCTGAGCCATCTTTCATAACATGGGCCAGGACTGCCCCAATACCATAGGGTGAAGCATCACAAGATACCACCAACTCTTTCTCAGGATCATAATGCACTAGGACATCTGATGATTGAAGTAGATTCTTGGCCTTATCAAACGCTTCTTGTTGCTCTGTACCCCATTTCCAACAGATATCTTTCCTCAGAAGCTCATGTAGTGGCTCCAGGGTGGACGATAGGTCGGGCATGAACTTGCCATAGAAGTTAAGCATCCCTAGAAAGGACTTCAGCTCAGAGGCATTAGTTGGGGTTGGGGCCTCCTTGATGGCCTTCACCTTTGCGTCAACTGGATGGAACCCTTCTGCATCGATGCGGTGCCCCAGGCACTCCAAAACGGGCTTCATAAATTGGCACTTTTCAGCTTTGAGCCGCAAGCCGGCATCAGAAAGGCGCCTAAAACTTTCTCGATGTTGTCTAGGTGCTCTTCCGTGCTGGGCCCTGTGATGAGGATATTATCTAGCAAGACTCCTGTCGAAGGTATTCCTTGCAGCAAACCCTCCATGGTTCTCTGGAAGATGCCGGGAGCTGAAGAGACCCATACGGAAGGCGGTTATATCTGAAAAGGCCTTTATGGGTGTTAAGGACGTTCGCGCCCAAAAACTTCCCACGCACAGATTTTTTTTAAACTTTGTCTGCAGGAAGAAAATGATAAGTTTAGATTAAAAACGTAAAAAAAATCGGGGGTCACCGAACTCGTTTTGAAGATAAGGCGTATCGCAGACCATAGCATTTCTAGGATTCCAGTCATTCGAGGCGATTTTGCCCAGATTCATTACTATCGGCATAAAGTTAATTTGAAGAATCATATCTTAGTTATGTGTGTTTAACACAGCATATATAGGCCTATTTGATAGATCTTTGCTACACATGTCATTAAATCAGCTAGAATTAGCCTTAAAAAATACAACTTTTAAGTTACGCACACCTGTATCCACGTACCAATTCGACCCTATTTGAATAGTATATGAGAAATAATTAAAACTTCCCACGTACAGATTTTTTTTGTTTTTTAGTATAATGGAAAGAATCAGAAAAGGAAGTGATCTGCCGAAAACAAATTGGGGGTCACCGAGCATCCAACAAAAATATTCGCACACAAAGTTAACGTAAAGGTCATCAGCTCTATATTTTGTTTGAGTTTTCAACTCGGTGCGCGCGCTTGAAAATGGACGTGGCATGGTCGTGACCAATAAATTGCGTGCGCACTAGAGATGCGCAGCAGCAATGGGCGCGAACGTCCTTAATTGTCAAAAATTCCCTTGAATTCTCATCCACAAGCATCTGCTCATAAGCATGGCTTAAGTCTAACTCAGTAAACGTTTGACCTCCTGCCAACTTTGTGTATAGATCATCAAGCTTGGGGATAGGGTAGCCATCCAATTTTGAGACTTATTGACGGTAAGCTTGTAATCTCCACAGACTCTCACTGTGCCATCACTCTTCATGACTGGGACAATGGGTGTGGCCCACTCTGAATATTGGACAGGTTCAATGGTCCCTGCCTTCTCAAGTCTCTCCAGGTCTTGCTCAATTTTCTCCCTGAGAGCATATGGCACTGGTCTGGCTTTATGGAAAATGGGGGTGGCTGTGGGATCCACATAGATTTTGGCCTTTGTCCCCTGTAGGGTACCGAGACCCTCCCCAAAATAGCTGTGCATGTTTCTGCAAAATCTCTCCGAGTCGCTTGTCATGTGTAGTAAGTTGCTTAATCCTTGGCCAATTTAGCTTAATTTCTTTTCTGCCAAATCCTTCCTAACAGAGCTGGGCCTTCTCCACTTACAACTAACAATGGCAGGGAGTATTCGCCCCTTCATAATCTACGTCAACTGTACACACCCCTTCGGGCTTGACCTCTTCCTCAGTGTATGTACGAAGGACAATTCCTGATTTCTCCAATGGGGTGCCCTATTTTCATAGACAAGGTTTTTGTAGGTGCCCTCACTAATCACTGATAATTAAGCCCCTGTGTCAACTTCCATTTCTAGTGTTTGCCCACCAACACTCAGCTGTACTTTGTATGCAAGGTGATTCCTCTCATTTGCACTGCGCATTCTTTCTGCGTATAATTCATGGCGTCATTTAGCGCCTTTGTGCACGCGCACATTGAAAACATGGCCGATTTGCCTTGATATTGAGCTCTGTCAGTTGGAGAATGTTTATAGCTCATCAACCAGCACGGGCACCCCAACTTTTTTCCAGTCATTGTTATCAACTTATCATAAACTTTGCTTGAGGAAAGACTTTCTGTCTAAATCAAAGCTCAAAAAGTTTATTTGTGTCGGACACAGGGAGCCAAAGAAAACCACGACGGCAACGGCAACGGCAACGTCGCTAAACAAAAGGTTTAATGAGTAGAACAATAGCTGTGCACGCGCGTTATAATTCTTGGTACATTTCCTTGTCGTCCTCTGGAAAACAAGAACGTGAAATGATCAAGTTCTGTGTTGTCTGGAGAATGTGAACCCCGACGGCTAATTTTTTAAATGTTTATTTCGGATTTATCGATGTGTCCCAGATTCAGTTTCGTGATAGCTTTGACAGAGATAAACAAAGTAAATGACTTTAGGGTATTGCGAGATTCGTAGGCAAAATATAAGTTAATTTTTTAATCGACGTTTTCCTCGACGTCACCGTCGTGGTTTCTGAAGCTCCCTATATGACTCTAGTTTAATACGTGTTACCACGAGTTTCTGTCACAAAGATTTTGCAATTTTTTACAATTACTGGTAATGTGCTCTTAGAATAAGCATTAAATAATGCCAAAATGGGGCATTTTCAATGCCTCACTGCTCCTTAATGAGCATGGGCACCCCCTTTTCTATTTCAAAATTGAAGTTCTCATATGATAAATATTCAGGTGACAAAGTTTGAACGAAAATCTATTGTCACTAAAGGGAGAGTTCAGTGATTAGACTAGGAGATGCGCTGTGGGAAGAGACAAAATAACAAATAACGTCTGCAAGCGACAGAAAATAGGTTTATTGCCCCCTCAGGGTTTTGGCCCAGAGGCCAAAACTGTAGGAGGCACCCTAGGTTCCCCCGCGTGTATACATACAAGGAATTTTAAGAAAGTAAGAAGAAATCGCTCGAGAGATGAACAGGATTTCTTTCCGTGTTTTCTCGGCATTAACGAGTTTGGTAATCTAATTGCTTATTAATAAAGGAAAAGAAAGGTAAGGATCTTATGATTTAAAGTATCACTTTTTTAGGCCATTCTGTCGAATTTTCCTGCCACTATGGTGATTCAACTGTAGGCGAGTCAAAAATGGAGGATCGTGGTCACGATTTACGGTGTGCTTAATCGAAACGGAATTTCCGCCCGGGCTGAAAAGCAGGAGACAATATGGCTGCCGCTAGGAAGCAGAAGCCATTTCAGTGGAATTAAGGCGATAAAATAGAGAATCGTTTTCATTGTCTCTCTAATTTCAAAGCTCAGATAGAGCGTGAGAACATCGACTTTAATGCAGATAAGGTTAATGCAGATAAGGCTGTCAGGAATATGCTATGAACTCGGCGAGCTTGAAGATATCGTCTCTTTCTTTGCAAAGATGTCTTTCTAGCTGAGAAGTATGTAGCCAAAGACAGGTTTCGCTTCAGTTCCATGATCTTGTGGGCTGTTACCACCCCAAATCTGAAAATTGAGCGCCGCCAAAAGGCCAAACAGCGAGAGAAGCAATGCACCTAATTCACGATTCGTGTTCTCGGCGCCATTTTGATTCTCCTGAGACTCTTCGCGCGCAATTTCATATTTGGCGCCGAGGCTATAATAGTTTAACCCGGGCTGAAGTTCGTCATGTAATCACAACAAAATTTCAGCCTGGTTAGCCGGGTTGAAATTTGAGCCCGGGCTGAAATTCGCCATGTAATCAGGCCCCAAGACGTCACACCCCATCTCACCCCTTACCGTTTTCTCGCTATTTTCGTCTAAACTTAAACAATTTTTTGGCGGTAATCAACACAGCACTGTCGCCAAACACGAAAGGAAACCTCATTGTTTCGATCGTATTTGCATCAGTTTAACTCGATTTATTTTTTGCCGTTGTAATGCTACATTAATGTTATTAGTTTTACGTGTGGAGTTAATACATTGCTGTATTTTTACAGACTAATGTTATTCAACCAGGCTATAAAACTGCTTGAATTATTTATATTCAAAGTCATTAGACTTCTAACTTATATTGCATCCTGATTTATCTAGGCATAGTTCAATATTTATTTGTCAAAGTTTTTCTCAGCAGAGATCAGAGTATACACAATTATTGATTTCCTTGTGGTGTTGAGGAGTTAGAGATTCAATGTATAGTTAACAATTAGACTACGAGCCCGAGTTTTCTACGAGCAGATAGTCAACGAGGCGCAGCCGAGTTGACTATCGCTCGTAGAAACCAAGGGCGAGTAGTCTAATTGCTTTAGTATAAATTTACTGTAGTCTCATTGCATAAAAAAAATGTCAAGTAACGCGTAGACAAGAACTGTTTTATTATGTTACATCAGGTTCAAACGTGATGCGCGATGTGCACTGATGCGTAACTGTTTTCTATCAGCAGATAGAAAACGGTGATATAGCCAGTCAAATTCACGGATTCACAATAGACTACGGTAAATTTATACATATATCTGATATTAGTAGAATTCTACCAGTATACTAATGCAAATGCTGCAATCTGATTGGCTGAGCTACTCGTATACTATCAGCCATTAAAGTGCAGTTGGTTGCCGGTCGTCCTCGAAATTCGATGTTTTTTATAGTTTTTCCGAGGTTTTGGAAGGAAATTCCTGAGAAAACTAAAGGAAGCACATCTACGGTTTCTTGACTTTAAAAACTTGAAACTATTAAAAAAGCGGGTACGCGCGTAAACAACTGCAAATTTGCCAAAGACTGTTCGATTCGTGTAACTTTGTTTGAGGGTAAAGTTCAATAATAGGTGGAAAAATCATTGGAAACCGTTATTTTTGTTAATTTCAGTTAGAATTCTACTAAAACAATTAGATTATTCGCTCTCGATTTCTATGAGGCGATAGTTGATTCGGCCTTCGGCCTCATCAACTATCACCTCATAGAAATCTCGAGCTCATAATCTAATTGTTAATTAGTATTCACTAGCAATAACTTATCTAGCCCCAGGCCCCCTGAATGGCCAGTTGTTGATTGACATTAGCTGCCATCTGATCTCTCCTAGTTTTTTGTTCACCCATTCTAGTTATTTGATTCACCCTCCCTCCCTCCCCTCCCCGATCGGGTCCCTGCTTGAGTCCCAGACTCTCTCTCTTGTTTATAAAGATGCCCAAACTGATCCAATGGCTCTTGGTATTTTGTGTAAAGTTGCTCGGGAAGGGACTTCAGGCTGATCAGGGGATAATTTTCTGCAAGGACAACCCAATTTTTTAAAGGCAATCAAGATGCAAGATAACTGATCCCTAAATAAAAGTCCACTTAAGGGTTTATTTTTTCAGATACTGCGTAAATCATAAAACCGTTTATCCTTGTTATGGTAAGTATTCAGTTCCGGGTCTATAGACTTAGGGACTTTTGTGACTTGTCACAAAAACAGATACAGGTATTTTTGCAGAGTACTCTAAATGATACGAGAGATTCAACCCATTGACCAGAGTGAATGAAAGGATGCACAGATCATTTCTCAGTAGTGCAGTAAGGTACTGCACTATATATAATCTCAGGCTATGATACATGTACGACATATGTTGACACAGTACACAAAAATTCCGAGAAGTTCCGATTAAACTAACTAGATCTTTTCAGTTCTCTGTAAAAGAATAAGGTACAATTTTCGAGCCATAAGCAAAAATTTAAACAATAACACGCGGTAAGAAGAAATCGCATTCAAGCTTTCGTTTGCTGAATATATTATAGGCTGAGAAGCGTAAAGCTGTACTAGTCGGCATTCGCGTATCGATAAACGTTTAAAAGTGGCAGGTTAAAAAGGGGAAATCGCCGCATATATCCATTTGCGTGTGTAGCACTGATCGATCACGCGTGGACTCGTCTTCGCTCTGGGATTCGATCGCAAAATAACTCACGTTTTTATTGTCTTCATCGATCATTATGTGTTGGTGAGGTAATTCGAACAATTGTGGAGCGGGATAACATTCAACGTTCAGCATTTACATCGAAAAGAAGAAAGAAATTCAGATTTTCACGGATCTTCGGTCGCCTCTCCAGAGGTCCGAACATCATGAGAGATCGTGTAAACTGAAGCACCTTGTAATATTGACCCATAATGCAGTTCCGCGAGTGGCCAACCTCCTCTGGTATTATGGGAAGTTTTCTCGATGTGATGAAACTAGGCGCGCTCGGTGGTCTCGGGTAACATTTTAGCAAGCGCGCAAGGTGGTCTCGGGTACATGTAAATAGATCGGGTTTCGGCATCTTCGAGCGGCATTTCAAGGTATACCAATTACAATATGGCCTGCATTACGATTTTAGCGCCATCAAATAAATTAGCTTCGAAATGGCCGAGATTCTGATCTAAAACAAATTGAAAACGCTTTAAAAGATCCTGAAGGTTGATTTTGGGAGAAAAACAACTCAAAGGGTATCGTAGGAAATTCTGAAGTATACTAGAAATTCGAGGCCAGTGTGGTTCACTGGCAACTAAATAGCTAAATACCTTTCCGGTGGTCAGTTTTACCTTTGGCATCTCGCTTATTTGGATCGCTTATTTTTGCTGAGTAATCTTACGTGGTGTTATGAGAAAATTCTCCGTTTCACAGTCATTTCTTTGTTATTTGGAAATTATGGAAACAAACCAACAATAACCACTTTGCAGTTTACGACCAGGAATTTAAGTATTGTACTTTGTACTTTGCCGACTCTTTGTACACCTGTACGTGTGCAATACCGACTTTAATTTAGAAGACAAATAGTTCGTAATCGGTACATTTGAGTTCTTTTCTTCATACCACCGTTTTCGTTGATACGCAACTTTCAAAAACAAAATACCCGTGGAAACGTTTCCAAAATTTCCGTCAATCATTCATGTTATCGACAGATCGAATCGAATCCACTAATCACAACCCGCTAGCATGACGTAAAGAAGGTCTGAAGGTCACACTAGTGGCTGTGATTGGTGGATTTCGATCCGATCTGTCGATAACACGCAAGACTGACGGAAGTTTTGGAAACGTTTCCGCGGGTGTTTTGTTTTCCAACTGCGGTCGCGTATCAACGAAAACGGTGGTAAGATCCATCTTCCGTTCCCTCGGAAGCTAGCCAGCTGAACTAAATTTCACTAACGAGGTTTAATTAGTTTCTTGAGAGTTAGCCAGCTGAGCTATATTCCAGTAATGAAGTTTTATTGCTTTCTATTCATGGGATAAGTGTTCCTTGCTGTCGGTAACACCAAGTGAGAATTTTAATTTCCTAAGTTTGCTCTATCGATGCCTTTTAAGGAGATATAATGAACCCGTATACATTGTGTGTACGGCCCATACGGAAAGGTATACTGATGTATACTGAAGTATATATATGACTAGGCCTGTATAATGATCAGTATTCGTCTGAATTCTTATACTAATGCGTACTGCTGTGTAATGCTGACTCAACATACACTGAATGTTCAAAACCCACATTATGTAGTATGATACTGAAATACTCTTACAAATTGGTGTTTTAGTATCTGAGTTGCTGTTTGGAACACAAATTGAATCAAGGGGCCTTAAGAACAGATAGTAGATACTCTTTTTTATTCTGTATCATCAAATGATTTATTTTGAATAGCTTTACTGTAATTCAAATTTAAATTTTTGTTCTAAAAGCTAAGCAGGTTTTATTTTCATGTAGCTTTTGTGACCACCATCCAGATCATTTATCAGAATCTTATTTTTAATAGCAATACATTACGTGTGGTATTACCAGGACAAAATGATACAATGTTTTCAAAGTAAGATAGGCTTAATGTTCTTGTTGGGAGGGTGATTTTGCGCCTGTCAAATATATATTTTTAATAAATAATATTCCCTTTAAGAGTCAAGTGAAAGAACTTTCTTGCTAAACTATATGTGTTACAACTGGTTTGTTAGGGTAGGAAAATATAATTAAAATTACGCTCGTATTTTATGTGAATAATCGTACATCTGTAGATAGTAAAAAGCGCTACAGAATTTTAAATAAATCATATTTTTAAAGTTAGCAATGCCTTTTGCTTTTGCTGTTTTGACTGGGAAAGGGAATGAGCTTTAGTCGCCTTAACATTGGTAGCCAGCAGGTCGTGGGACTGTAGAAAGATCAAAAGAATCTCGAACACGGGCTGAGAGTGAGCGAGCAATGCCGGCCGATGCGCACTGAAAACACCCCAATACACCGTCCCAGGAAATGCAAGAAAACGCGAGGAAAACGTTGAAATATGCACAATTTTCAATCCATTAACTGAACGGGGAACGCCAAGAAACAAGCGTTTTCTTGAATTCACCCGCGTTTGCTGTCAGAGAAAATGCAAGAAAACGTCTGAAAACGCAGGAATACACAATAATTTCCGTGCGTTTATCGAACGGTGAACGCTGGAAAATATGCGTTTTCTTGAATTCCCTTGAATTCACCTTTCTCGGATAATACAAGAAAACAGGAGAAAACTCCTGTGAACGCGGGAATGCACCATGCTTTCATTACGTTAACCGAGTGGTGAATTTTGGCAAACAGTGTGTTTTCCGAAATTTAACGGCATTTGCCGTTCTGGAAAACAAGGGAAAATGGCGGTTTTCAACTGTAAACCGCGCGTGAACGTGAAGTGTTACACCGCGAAAACATCTGTGAACACAGGCAAACAAGACCGTCATTCACCAAGTGTTAACAGACCGGCAAATTCCAGAAAACACACTTTTCCAAAGCTGTAATTGGAGCCGATTATTGTTTTTAGAGGCAATAAAATGGTTCAACAAAGAAAATGTCACCTCCGTCAGTCTTTCACCAACTGAATTAATTTTTGTCATGAAAGTTGACACTTCAAGCGAGGAATCAAACATTATCAGAATAAATTTCACCCTTTTATTTGCCAAATATTATTTGTACAATCAGAAATTAATGCATGGCGAGATATCGGTAAATGAATTTATAGTTAACTTTAAGCATAAATATATTTTCGAAAAACTTTCTGAGTAGCCGAAGCAACGATGTTAATAGGAATGAAAGGCACTAGTTACAGAGTCAACAATTATACATATCAATTCACTACTTGCACAATACCAAAATGCACCTCTTTAACCCCCCCAAAATTTTGCATACTCATTGTTTGCAATTTCTCCTGGGACATGAACATGTCCCAAGAGTAATCTAAAACAATGCCTATGCAAATTTTTGGGGGTAAAAGAGGTGTATTATGGGATTTGTGCAAGTAGAGAATTTAGTTATTTATCTTTCCCTTTTATCTCTCTTTCTTTACCTCCCTATTTTTTTTGTTTTTGTTTTCCCTCTACCGTTGACGTTCTTTTGTACAATCCAATTTTAGCGTAATCTTCTCCTTGCATGAATTTAAAGCCGATCTTTAGTGTAACTCTTAAACAACTTTTGTATAGTTAATAGCCGTGTAAATAGGAGGATAAAGTACGAGTTATAGTTCCAGTTAATGGTACATGTTAATTTCGTCATATGTTTTTTTTTTTGTATTGCAAGGATGTAAATAGTTTATTGTAAATTGAGTGTTGTAATGTGAGTAGTGTAAATAATGTAATTTTGTAAAGTAAGTAAATAAATAAATAAAAAAAACTTCGTAGTGTTGATTCGGATTCGCTATCGTTATTAAAGCTTTCCGCGCGTATTGTATGTTAGAAGTTGCATTACCATATTGTTAACACTAAACGTGTTAAGGACGATATATAAAGCAAGTGAGAGCATTTGTAAAGTTTTTCGATTACATTGACATCGATTACATCGACTACATCGTCGATTACATAGCCAAGTGGAGAATAAACTACTGTTGGACCAAGTTATGTCTCTTCCTTGACGTCCGTAGTGAAGACCATCGAAGTAGATCCCCATGTACCAGGAATTCGTGACGAGATTCCGTTCCGGCAGGCAAAGCAGTGCTCTCCAGAGCTAGCTTTCCCCAGTGGTCAGTTCAGTTCTCCGTTCAGTCAGAAATTACAGCGCTCGCAGGAAAAACTTATCGTCACAGTGGCGAAGCAGGGTGACTGGCAGAAATCCAAAAGGAAGTGTAAATGTTTTGCGGCGTTTTCGTCGAGGACAAAAAACTTGACTCTACTTTGCATATATGGTGACTGTAACGCGACTGTAACGCGACAAGTATCAAACTAGAACAAAAGATTGGTTTGTTATTTTTTTTTCTAGAATGCACTTTGTGAGTATTAAGTAAAGAATAACCTGAGATAGAATGAGTTACACAGAATGTGTTGGTTTAGTTAACTTAGTTGATTCTTTGGATCATATTTATGGTAAGATGCCTAAGTTCCTTGAACAGTTTGAGTGGTATAGTTTACAAAACAAGATGAAATTTTAGTTCATACACTAACGTTCAATATCATTGTTTTCAATCAGCAGAAATATAAGAAAGCGGGGGCAACTTTAGTGATAACTATTACTAGTATGTAACTGAAACCAGCAGAGCAACAAAATCATGTGCAAAGTGTATTTCCGAGGGACCTCAAGCAGTCACGTTTGCGTGACGGGCCGAAACAGATTGTTTTGCATACTGTTCTTTCCACAGATGTCTGGTGATCACTGCGATCATTCTAGCGTGGCTTTTGTTTTGCGTGGCGTGGGCGATAGACCGTCGATGTAATCAAGCGGTATAACAAAAGTGAATGAAGCTAAAATAGGAGTTTGCCGGATTACGAAAACGTTTGAAAAGCAGGCAACGCCATTGAACCGTTGTTGGAGAGTCGTTAAGCAAAGGAATTGATACTTGGGTGGAGTACTAGTTTCATAGTCTTCCCAGAGTAAGTTATTTTAAATCGATTGTTGTAAATCATTCAGTCTGGGGTTCTAGTAGTTGGTGTCAGCTAGTGTTTCTTCGTAGTTTTAAGGTGTTTTCAAGTTTCATCGACCTTTTAGGTGGTAGTAATTCCTGTCGATTCAAATAAGAGGTCATGATAACCGAAGTATCGACAGTTCTCTGGAAGTAACGTTAGCTTAATTATCACGCAAGTGAAAAGTAAAATCGCTTACCATCCAATGAATTGAGTCAAGGAATTGAAATATCGTAGAAGAGTAATAAATATACAACGTGCCAAAGTTTCGGGGATGTGCGATATTCCAAACTCGAGTCATCGGCAAAAGGCATCACTGAAAATTATAGTGTTTAGTATGGAGACGCCATGTTGGAGCCCGTCTAAGGGGCTCCAACATGGCGGCCGGAAACCAGTGGAAACATCTGGAGTTTACTTTGGCTCTCTCAAAACGTTTATTCTCTCTGTTAAACTTGAAAACCTTCGCATAGGCACTTCTCTCAACATACTGGTGACTCAGAACTCGAAAACATGAGGCGAATCGATATTTTCGTGCACGTAACATGTTACCCAGAAACAATAGAGACCTTAAGATTTGAGGACGTCATCTTGGTAGGACGCCACGGGAAGTTCGTTTTCGCATAAAGATATCACTGCGCATGTCTGTGCGTGAATGGGACGGCGTTTCACATGTGGTGAGTACGCCATTTTTTCCGGTTTCGCGTCATGAACAAAACGTGAGTATGTTTTTTATTTCTAGAGCTCAAATTTCTTTCGCCGTTTTCGCTGTCCCTTTGTGTAATCTATTGTTAACTGGGCTTTTTATTTCATAGATAGACGTTGGATTCCAGTTCCGCGTAAGTAGACTCCGCATGTTTTCCTCATTAAAGTGCACCTAACAACAGAAATGTGTTTTCGCTAAAATAATAAAGCTTATTTTGTGGAGTAATTTGGTGCCAAATTTTTTTGATTTGGTTAAATCCTCGAGTTTTTATGCCCCGTCAAATTACGTCCAAATGCAGCCATTTTGGTTCGCGACCGGGATTAACGGGGCATGGGTCGAGGGCCGGATGTGACGTCAAATCCAGAACACGATGATTCTGTAGTTCGCATATTTACTTGTTTTTTGTGGGAAAGGCTGAGAAAGTAGTTCGAAAAATTGCCAGCCAGGATCATTGTAAGGGGGATGTAGCTACTCAACAAACTTACAGGAGGTATTACGCTTCATGTCATACCGATTTTATTTCGAGATGATCGACTTGAAGCGAAGAAACGTAGAAAGCGATAATGGGTCGATTTCGTGAAAGCGAAACGCGAGCCGTCTAGGAGTTTGTTGATCTGTTCTATGAATTTCAAACCAGATGATTACGTTCGACGCCTCGATTTTTAGGAAGAGGAAGAGATTTTGCTGAGTCCATGGCTTAAGCAAGACGAATTTGGTAAAATCCGCTCCTCACGTCTATAGATTCATGCATCCGCTATTGGATCTAATCTGAGAAACAGCAGTCAGTCAGCGCAGCCGACAGAGACAAAGGGCAGGAGAATAGTGAGCGAACTTTTTCTGAGCAAATGTTCTCTGCCTTAATATGCTTAAGTTTCCTTCCTTGGTCAATTCTTAATTTGAAAGAAAAATCCGAGAGGGTAATTTTGGCAGGACTCAGTTCCTTTCCAAGTCACTCTTCTTTGAGTCTCGACAACCTTCTAACTCACTGCAACAATAACATTAGCTCATGTTAAATGGGAAGCGACGCTACATAATTTTATTTCCATATTGCACGTAAAGAATACAAACACTGTGTCAAGACGGATAATCAGTTGATCTACATCATGTACGCATAGTGAAATAATTCTAAGAAAGGGAATGGACTTGAATCTTATTTCAAAGGTATATTATGCGAGATAGACAGGATAGAAGGTGCGAAAATATTGTAAACACACGTCACACGCTACAAATTATCTTTAGATTACTCTTTGACTTCTACATATCTTTGCCTTCGAGTCTGTCCTTCAGAGCTCGCTCGAATTCTTTTGTAGCTTCTACCTCCTGGTATTTGGTTGTCTCTTCTTAGTTGGCCAGAGGCTGGGCGGCTGGGTGCTCGGCAAAAGACTAGCAAATAAATCAGCTTGGTCGTCGTCGAGTGAAGTCCTACTTCATGTCTTCAGCGATATAATAAATTTCAGAGTCTTCTGAGTCAACATTCATTTCGGAATCCGACGAGTTAGAAGACATTGTTACTAAAAAAGAAATCTGTTGACCGTGGAGTCCCAGCGAAAAACTTGTGCGGCGAAATCGCTACTGCACTCGTAGAAAATAGAAGACCTGACTAGGACAGCCGAAGCGTTCGTTCTCGATTTGACGTCACAGCTTACACTCTCCCCAGATTCCCCTTGCGCGGTTGCGAACCATTGAAAACTCGGTTTTGACGGGCATTGAAATTCGAGGATTTAACCAGATCAAATTTTTTTTTTTGGCCAAATTACTGCACAAAATAAGCCTTATTATTTTAGCGAAAAAATATTTTTGGTATTAGGTGCACTTAACAGAATGGAAAAATTTATCGTGTCGAGCATCAATTTATCATGTCCTGTGAGAGGTCAACTTATGTAAGAAGAGTGTATTTATAATCAGAAGTCAAGCTTGGAGTTTATACAGCTAGCCGAATTAAATGTTTTCCAGCGATACGATTTTCCCTACTTCTTTCTCTGAAGTCTCAAGATATTTTCGTACTGATTGCCATGTTTGATTCATTCAGGAATTGTTAATTTACTGGTTGCCCTTATACCGTTTCCGCGGCTTGAGAATGCTCTGATTTTCTAACAGATATACCCGAGATACTTTATTTCTGGATGATTACAGTAACAGATATCTTTAAAGTCACTCGAGTCTCAGGTAATTAAGACGGTCATATTTATTATCCATGCAAGTTTCATTCCACTACAAGGAATACTCGCCGCCATTTTGAAAGCCTCCATTACATTTTATACTTTTTATAGGCCAGTTAAATTCAGTATTTTTACTATATTGCTTCGTTTGGGACAATGTGAAGGAAATTATACCTATCTTTGAAACTTCTTACAACAACTAATTGCATGAAGTGGTTGTTGAATTTTAATTTGCTTGGGTTATATTGGACCAAATGAAGCACAAAGAAAGTACAGCAACTAGTACTGTTCTATTCAGTTGCATCAACTGTCAGTAGCTGACAAACTGAATAAAATAACAAACTAAAGATACCTGTATCTTGAAATGTAGGCCATTACAGTAATATTAGTTTTTTCTTTAATAGAATGCCATATTTTCCGGGTGTCCAGGTGTGGACAAAAGACCATGACATTCTGCGGTTAAGGGAAGTTCTCCCCGTGAATCCATTTTCGCGAAAAAAAATCAAATGAACGAGGAAAACTGTGGGAGTAAATTAGCACTAACCTGAATAGCAGAAGTGGTGTGCGGTTTTTTGTAACAAAAAGATCAGTTCGGGATCACATCAACATACTAATTAAGAGCTTCTGCTTGAGAGACCGGGGCAGACTTGGAAATGAGGGTCGGCCGATTTCACTTAAAATTGGTACACAATGCTGTTATGTGAACTTATGTAATATGCCAAAGTTTCAGGTTTAAAAAATTTTTTTAGCCGAGTTCTGGATATCAGCCCCTCAGGGGTCCTTAGAGGCTGAGTTTCAGCGCAATTTTGTCACTTTTCAATCTCTCTTTTAGCAACATAACAATTATCTTTAGACAAAATGAAAAGTATCTCTGTAATGCCCTATTCTTAGCCTCTTATGGGTAAACAAATCAGCTCATGGGAATTTTTCGTTAGCTAGTGGCTGTTATGTCAACTTGGACCTATTTGAAGCACATGGGAAGCAACCGGAAATGGCCTGTTTTTCAGACCTTATATTTTCCATGCCCATGTGTTACATCGTGAAGTCTTAATGTCCCTGCAGATTTCGGCCCTTGGTTTAGTAATATCAAGAAAAAATACTAAGGTTGAGGCATTTTTACTGAGAAAAAACTTACCAGAAGATGAGTAAGCTGGCCACTTCCGGTAAAGTTTCAACAAAGCGTGTCGGTAAAAATCAGCTTTTTTATTTCGATTAATTCCTTTTTTCTTCTAAGTCATGATTTGGTTGAGGCATTTTTACTAAGAGAAACCTTACAAAGAGATGAGTAACCTCGCCACTTTCGGTTAAAGTTTCTTAAAAGCTTGTCGGTAAAAATCAGCTGTTTAATTTCGATTAATACCATTTTTCTTTGAAGTCATGATTTGGAGACTCTGGAGCTACAATGGGCGACAAAAGTAGTTGAGACACTTTTAGGAAAAGACGATTTTCGATTCTTAAACATTAGTTCTATTTTATTTGCATCTAGCGTTAAATCTCTGATACCCCCGGCCCCCCAATTCAATGTTGTGTAGGCGTTGCGGTCTGTGCAATCGAAGAAATAGAAAACTCAACATTGTTGTGGGGGAAAGGGGGGGAATGTTTCCAAGACGCAGAAAAATCGAATTTTAGTGCCAAGTGTATCAACACTTTTGTCGCTCATTGTCTGAAACAGTAAATTTGTTTCTGGTACTATAGCCGGTGTAATACTTAATTGAAATGCGTGCCGTCGCTTTATTCCAGGATTTGGGTTCTTCGTATGGAAAAATTATGGCAAGCTTACTCATCAGTACAAAAATTGAAGGAAATTATCGCTCTTTTTGGAAGTGTAATCTTGCGTGACATTCGTGCGTGACATCGCCAATTTAGGGTGTTGGTCATCTCCACCTTATTTCTCCCCGAAAAAGGAATGAAATAAGAGAGTAATTGTTGAATTACAAACTTCCGGTGGTACTCCCAAAGTAGGCTATCTTGGAGTAATTCAAACAACCGCTGTGCAGAAAAATCAACGATAAACCACGGTCAACCACGGGTAACCATGAACTGACTAAATCAATATTAATAGTATCCTTTTAACCATCATTTGGTTACCCGTGGTTAATCGTGGTTACCGGTGAAAAAACTACATTTATCTGCATTATGTAATCGTTTTCCTGGCTGAACTGGAAAAAAGAAACAAAAACTTTGTAGAATAGGAATTAAAATGAGACACTATGTTATAAAACTAACTTTTGGGCTCTGAAGGCACGTTTTTATTGGTTTAGCGACAGCTGACCGTGAGTAATGGCACCATTTTTACATCATACTTGCGTGTTAGAAGCATTCCGTTAACAGCATTGTGTTGAGCGGACAAAATTACATAAGATCACGTTTTTTATCACGCTTTTGTACTTCATGTCAAGACTTCTCAATGTTTTATCAATGGTGAAGCGTTAAAAATAGAATAAATTAATTAACTTTTCGATGCAAAAGGTTTACCAATGAGAAACCGTTGGAAACTCGCCCAGTAAAAGTGTAAAAGCACTAAA
Organism: Platygyra sinensis; assembly: GCA_019787425.1. Lineage (NCBI taxonomy): Eukaryota > Metazoa > Cnidaria > Anthozoa > Scleractinia > Merulinidae > Platygyra > Platygyra sinensis. The sequence goes on along the minus strand of JAHPZR010050027.1, from coordinate 1,868 downwards.
ACCATCGGTTGATATAAAATTTGATGTGCTCAGTGCAATGCCGTTATCAAAATAATATATATACATGTTGCTGTGACGTCATTATGAGGTCATCTGTAATGGTAAAGTATTGTATTAAGGTTAGACATAGAGGGATTTTTGCCAAAGAACGATGCGATTTCTGTTTTTTAGTCAAAATATGACAACTGAAAAGTGAAAAACTTGTAGCCATCATGTCATAGTGAGAACTGCGTTGAATGAAAGTGAGGTAGACACTCTTTGAACGCTTTAAAAGAGAAAAAGTGGCGATAAACACCACCCTGAGGGCTAAATATGGATCCATTTATTAACGAGATACACCAGGTTTCGTCTTTGTATCGGAATTTCGGTGAGAAAAAAACACTTCCCACTTTTTCTTTAGTCAGGAATCACTCTGAACCACGCATTTGGTCGCTTTTGTAAAAATAAAGTTGCTATAGCTTAGATATATAAAGGAAATCGCTACAATTTGCATAAATAGCCTCCAGACAATGGGCGACAAAAGTAGTTGAGACACTTTTAGGAAAAGACGATTTTCGATTCTTAAACATTAGTTCTATTTTATTTGCATCTAGCGTTAAATCTCTGATACCCCCGGCCCCCCAATTCAATGTTGTGTAGGCGTTGTGGTCTGTGCAATCGAAGAAATAGAAAACTCAACATTGTTGTGGGGGAAAGGGGGGGAATGTTTCCAAGACGCAGAAAAATCGAATTTTAGTGCCAAGTGTATCAACACTTTTGTCGCTCATTGTAGATGTAACCGAAAAGAGTTGCCGTTAATTAGAAATTTTACTGTGTTTTTTGGGACCGATCGGATTTTGGTCCGGCAACGGTACGGTTATAAATTACTTGGAAGTAGTCTTGAAAATTATACGGATATAAATGGAGCGACTGTGAAAAAGATATATTGTATACATAACAACCCATCTCTTGCCAGTTAATAACAATGTACCATTGCATCTTTTTTGGTCTAATTAGCTGTTTTCCTTCAGAAAGGAAGTCCCAAATAGGTGGATTATAATACGTAATGGGACCACAAAGCTTGGCTTATTTCCTGATCTAATTAGCGCTTCATTACCTGGAGCAACAGGCTTGTTCTTCACTTATCATGATAAACTTAATATTGCAGTTTAGACCAAAAAAGTCCTTTGTTTTTTGAACTTAAACTACTAAAATTTCAAGATCATATCAAACTTCAAACTCTTTACTTCATGCACCAATTCTTTACTGGCAAATTACCAAATATTTTTGACTCATTTTTTAGTAAAACTTCAGATAAGCATAATGTCAACACTCGCTTTGCAACTAGAACAACTTTTTATGTTCCAAAAATTCGAACAAACTATGGTAAATTTAATATTCGATATAATGGACCTAAATTGTGGAATGAAACTGATGAGAGATTTAAAATTCTAACTCCTCATTTATTCAAAAAAGAATAAACCAAGCATTTCATTAAGTTCTATTAAGTTTTACTACTACTGTTATATTTTGGTGTTTCTGTTATTTATTTATCTACTTATTTATTTATTTTTATTTTATTATTGTATACTTGTTTAAGAATTATTTGTCCTGTAATCTAATTAAGTGTGTAAAAAGTAAAATGTAAATGCCTCTTTCTGACCTTATACCTATTTTCAATAAATAAATGGTGGTCACCCAACTAGTTATTTTGGGTGACCAGCAACTGTATGTATTTTTAATTTATTTCTTGTTCAATTAGTTATTTAGTTAATGTTACAGTTCAAATAAATCTTGTTGTTATTAACCGGCAAGAGATGGATTGTTAGGTATACGATATCCTTTTTCACTGCCGCTTCATTTATATCCGTATAATTTTCAAGACTACT
>JAHPZR010050025.1:15000-19164 GCA_019787425.1 Platygyra sinensis | reverse complement strand
CACGCGAAATGACGTCACCGGAAGTGATCTTCACTATTTGCGGCTGTACTACAGCCTCGCCGTACCATATCTTAAAGTCCCTAATTTCCATTGCACAACGCGCAGGGAGTGTATGAAGCAATTCAACAATGTCGTACAAAATCTGCTCTTACTAAGTTTTTGTTACTTTGATTCGTTTTAATATTTTCAGGTAAGATAAGAGGACCTCCCAGCGTGCTTAGCAACCTGGATATTTCTTATGTGAAGTATATATGAAATAATTCATATTTGAACTGCGGTTGTAGATGAAAGTGAAGAATGATCATCGCAGTTAATTTTCCAATTTAAGCAATTGGAAAGAAGACGCCTTAAAAAATCAAGGTTTCCACGGATATTTCTGGCGTTAATTTAGGGGAGAACGTAATACTTTTCGCATTAATTTTGGGGAACAAGGGGATACTTTCTGTATCTCAGGTAAATTAAGGAATGGGTCAATAAAGTTATTTTCCTAAGAAAAGCTGGGAGGCTTTGTTCATAACAACATAAACTCTTAGTAGACAAATATTCTAAAGGATTTCTTCTACTAGTACCCAGTCCCCTGATAAGAGTGATTGTTTTTAACTATCTTAATTTTCCAAGCGCAGAAAAGATGTATCTAGTGGCCTTAAAATCATGAAACAAACTCCAATGTTTAAGAAAATAAGAAAGCTGTTCCCATTTGACAAAAAAGACTTTTTTGGCTTTAAGAGGTCACGTGGCCCAATTTGCATATTTTTCCATATGCCGAATTGACAAAAATTGACAACCTTTTAACCTGGCAAAATTTCATGCTGCTTCAACTTCAACTGACGCCTCAAAAGATGAACTACCTTGAATACCGTGAATAACTTGAGGCCCTTGCCTTAATTTACTTGAGATTACTTTGGGGGGAAAAGGGTTTTCTGTTAAAAGGCACTCTTACTCTTACTTATTAACGGATGAAAGGCAGAAAGTGCGAAAAGTTTCAGGTTGGGGAGTTTGTATTCCTACTGGGAGGCCCTCAAATAAGGTAAAAGTCTCATTTTGGAATGTTTTGTTATTATTTCGTGCCAGTGGAAAGGATATACAAGTTAATGAAGTAGTCTTTAGGGTTTCTTTTTTAGGCTTGGCTTAGTGGAGTCAAAGAAAGAAGTATCAGTTCTTTTTGTCTTTCCTTGTTCTGCGTCGTCTATTTGTCAATTGTGTGGAAGCATTCTTGATTCCCGCTTCGTTAGGCTGATCGTCGACGTTTGAACTAAATCCGGAAGAGGACGGTGACGATGCATAGGAAGATCATGTCCAGCCTTGGAGTTTTGTCCCTCCTGCGCTGTGATTTTGTTTACTATCAGTGCGGGACATAGACGCGAAGCTCGCCAAAATAAACTCTATTTAAGAAACAAAATGAGTCGAAGTTTGACAAAGATCAGTTTTGGTGGGTAACTTGTGAGCTCCTTCTGTTTCCATGTGGCAAAAATTGTAGAGTCATGGGATATTATTATTATTATTATGATCATCATCATCATCATCATCATCATCATCATCATCATCATCATCATCATTATCATTATCATTATTATTATTTTTTATTATTATTATTATTATTATTATTATTATTATTATTATTATTATTATTATTATTATTATTATTATTATTATTATTATTATTATATTGCTAAAACAAGACGGTCAAAATACACAATATATGTCAGACGGGTGAGGATGTCCCGTGGGGAGGTTACTAAGAATGAGACAGTCTAGTAACTGTACTCCGTCCACGCCCAGCTGAAAATTATTAATATGCTTACGCTACACGTTTATAGGATGAGCTGCTACTGATTCAGTAAAGACAGACTGTTTCGCCTTCGTTTGAAGCGCTCTCCGTATTATCCGCAACAATCACTGATAGACCATCTCTCTCAAAGATCCCCTCGTCAAAAATGGGATTTAAATGCTCTGATTTATCTAACGTTGGCTGTTGATTTAAAAAGTAATTTCAATTAGTTGCTCTGAGCGTGCTTTGAATAAGTAGATTCATTTCCCATTGATCTCTTCCTTAAAGTGGCTCAAAACAGTTTCCAGCACTTAATTTCTATGGGTCATTATAACCACTCTATATATCACTTGATGTTACAATCGTGGTACCAAAAAATTGCCCAACTATAGGTGAACACGTTGTTCTCCTTTTCATAACATAATAGGTTACCATAGCAACAGTATGACCTGCTAAACACACCCTTAACTACAGCTTTAGGGGCTTATAATTCAAAAACGGCAGGGTGATTTTTTTATATATATTATCAACATTTGATAAACATGATTAGGCGCAACTTTTGGCAAAGTTAAAAAAAAATTCTGTATGTGGCGTTCTGAGATACCTTAAGTTTTTTAAAACATTGAGGTCGAGAGAGAACAAAACTAACTGTTTTCCGAGGGGCCAGTCATTAAGTGTTTTGTTATACCGGTCCCGACTCAAAAATAGAAAAAGCTCGGAAAAAAATGATTTGCTTGACGTTATTGCATACACTGGCTGCACTCGCAAAATTGAGCGGCTGCCAAAACCAACCTCTCCTGTCGAAAAATCACGATAATGGTCTTTTTCTTCTCAGCTAACAAAAAACATAGACAGTACTAAAGTTACTTTGGCGTCTTCTAATGCTTAACTCGAGCATTTTGAGTTTGATTTGATCAGGAACAGCATATTTTGTTGTAAATTAGACAAATACTTTCCTACCTGGCGACGGCGATCGACGAGCGAGTTGACGAACGTGGGCAACCCATTTTTGGCGCCAAACCAAAAGCTTGGAGACACAAAACGTTCATATTTGCCCTTTTGTTAATCTGCATGATATGTTTTTTGCTATGTTTTTTCTTGAATAATGAATGCTGTCTCTAATGAGAAACGTTGTCCTACTTCAATGGCTTTTTAACATCAGGCCGACTGGTACACAAATGTCCCGCGGTTTCAAGGTGCACAACGTGATCACGTGCGAGTCCAACGTTCGAGTTGTCGTTTCTCTAGGGAGTTGGTTTTATTCGCCCTAGGGAGTTAGAGAGATTTAACCCACGGCATGTGACGCGTTCTCCTCCAATCGGAGAACGGGTTTTTGGTTTGTGGTATAACAATCAGATTTAATTCGAAACACTGTGCAGTTCAGTACAATTTAATTTGATTAACTTTAACTACTAGGATAAATATAAACATGAAATGATATTATTGAAGCTTTTTTTAATGTACCAAATGACTTGTATTACATTCTGTACTCCTTTTAAGCCAATAAAATTGTAGTAACTTTAAAGCCGTAGTTTACGAGTTTCAATTTGTTCTTCGCGCGCGGGTCCTTAGACCAAAGAAAAGCTAAGAATAGATAAGGTGCCCAAGTCCACTGAATGTCGCAAGATTATATATATAAAAAAAACAAGAATGTCAAGATCATGAATCACAAACTAAAGTAATTATGCGCAAAGCGCAAAGTAAGGGATTGAGGGGTTAACTAACAATTAGGTTAAGCCCTCGAGAATGTTTTATTAACTTGAAAAAGCTCACCTACAATTAATGCATAATTAAGATAAACTACTTAAAATAGCATACTCACAATAAACTCACCTATAGTCCGTTAATCGCAATAAATTACTGACAGTACATTACATAAAATAAACCAATTAATGTATACATGTAAAAGTTTGAGTAAACTAATCGCTGTACAGTACCCACGTGCGTCGTGCGTCTGCTCAGTAATAGACCACATATGGCGTCAAAATTTGGGAAGGACACAAAAGTGGCACAATAGCCATTAGGCGAGTTGTCACTCAGGTTCTTTTCACCTTTGGACGTCCTCTGTGGGCTGGCGGAGTTCGTTCTTGTGAATAGAAAGTTTAGTGTGGAATGTCTCCTCGCGAAAGTGGTCATAATACGGCTGAGAAATTAAGGTTATTCCAAACTTTCGCGGGTGTAATTCAGAAAAAAAAACCGGTATTTTCAAGTAAAACCCTACAGATTATATATCAAAAGAAAGGTTATGAAATGTAGAACTCAATAAAATTGTTTTCTGTTTCCCACTCCTTGCCTTAGGCGGCTGAGGCCGTTAACGCCAAAACGACCGAGTGGAATTCCGGCCAATTAATCGGGTAACAAATGCGATCTTTGATGCAAAATACCTGTGCAGTGTA
>JAHPZR010050025.1:0-10000 GCA_019787425.1 Platygyra sinensis | reverse complement strand
AAAACTGAAGAACTTCTAAGCACGTCGTTTCGTCTAATTTAATTAACATAGAAAACATGTAGTCCAAATTGGTGCCCCCAGTACCAAAGTTCTTAGAGTTACCGAAACGTATGTTTAACCCCTAAAATATTCGACTAGCACAAGTGTCTTTCTCTAGATATGGTAGACTCCAGTCCTCAGGGAATAATCGCGCTGACTTTTCGTTCAAAAAGCGTATGTAAGTTTCTAGATATACCGCCCTCGTCCCGTTTTCTTCCCTAAAGAGAATTCTTATTGCTTAGAGGGTATGGAGTGTATTAAACAATTCCACCATGTAAAGAAAAAAATTGCATGCCAGAAAACAGTGGAATGCAGAAAAGGGGGAAACTCCAAAGAATTCTTAGATGTAGAGAATTTGTATTCTAACTGGGAGGGTCTCAAATGAGGTGATGATCTCGTTTTTGAAATGTTTTGTGGACAGGATACAAGTAAATTTAAATAAAGTAGGTTAAAATATTTTTTTTAGGTTTGTTTCAGTGAAGTCACAGGAATAAGCTTCAGTCCTTTTTGTGTTTCCTTGTACTAAAGCGTCTATTTGCCAATTGTTTGGAACCTCTCCTCATTCCATCTCCGTTAGGTTGAAATCCAGAAGTGGACGGAGATGATGAATAGGAAGATGGTCCTGCCTCAGAACTTTGTCCATGCTCTAATGTGGTTTGTTCACTATCAGGGTGGGACACTCTATCTGCTTCTGATAAACCGGCGAAGAACTCTAGAACAGAAAGGTAATTAAATAATGGTCATTTTTCCTGATCACTTGTGAGCTCCTTCCATTTTCATGTGTTAAAAGTGTAGAGCCATGGGATATTGATACGATCAAAATACACAATATATGTTAGAGGTGGGGATGTCCGGGGGAGGGGGGAGGAGGAGCGACTAGGGTTGGGAAGATAGGACAATGTAGTAACACCGTGGGCCTAAGTCACACGCTTAAATGGATCGGCTGCTAAATGTAGTGCGAACGTTATTATAAAGTAAGAGTGAAAAGACAAAATCACAAATATCCTTACAGTCATGATCACAGAAGTGTAGATATTCAAGCACTTAATTTACGTTCCTAATGTAACCTAAATATGTTCACAATTGTACATCCCAATAAACTCACCTGATGGGAAATAGTATAAACAGAAGCTTTGCTGATGATCTTTTCTAAACTACTGTTCGACATCAATGTTTCTTACACAGATTGTTGAGCATTTACAGGAAAAACACTGATTCAGTAAAGACAGACCTACTAGAGTCCTACCGTTCATTTCTCCGTAGAAGGCGTCCAAATCGATGTCAGTTCCTTTGAGGTACATTTTAAGAAAATCGGGCCCAAAACTGCCAAGATTGTTATCTGACATGTTGAAAGTGTTATTCCTAACTCCGTCGGTACTCAAAGGCAAATCTTGATCGCTTCGCACGTCATCTCCAGTTTTATTGTTCTTTGTTACTGAAGCGTTTTCAGTCCTGTGCAGGTTTGTTGTTTCTGTTTCGCCGTCGTCTGAGGCGTTCCCATTGGTTTCTTTGGCACAAGCGGATAGACGATTTCTCTCCATGATCCACTCGTCAAAGTTCGGAATGAAATGCTTTGATTTGTCTAAAGTTGGCTGTTGATTTAAAAAGTAACTTCAATTAGTTGCTTTGGGTTAGTATGTATATTAGCTTTCTTAATCCTTTAGCGTGTGCTCTAATACGGTAATGTGGTCGTAAAATATATTGTGTTAGGCAACTCACAAATGAGAGATTCAGTTCTATGAGATTCGGAAGAATAATTTACATCAAGAGACTATGAGGGTGAGAGAACACATCCCCGTGCCCTATGATAATCTTTTTCAATCTATTTTAAGCTTTGCGTGACGCTGTCAAAGTTATTTTTAGTCTAGGTCCCATGATCTCGCAAAGGCCAACGGTCATCAGGTTGTGTCCATCTATAAAAGACATAAAATAAGAAATTGAAAATTTAGCGGGCTAAGAGAAAAAATTTCAGTTTGTTTTGAACTGCCGCACTGTTAGCATTGGAAATCATATTCAGAGCTGGGCAGGAAAATTATACATGCTTATAAGAAGCCGTAAAATAGAAGTTGTGTCTTTCAAAATTGGACTTGTGCTATATTCACAAGAGGCGCCATTCCGTGGCTGTTAACTTGAATTGCACTGATTTCAATAAACAGGCACGGAAGTCGTTTCTCGAAAAGTACTCAACGGATATCTCTTTCGAAAGGTTATTCAAGGCGCAGGCCAGCTGAATACTTCTTTTCCGTTTGTTAGAACTTTCGGTCCAAAAATCCCGGTGCAAATGTTTGCATATTTTATTTCGAAATTGCTGTGTAATATTTACCAGAGTTTGGATGTCCGCGACGAGAAAAGAGCTCCTCTGGAACTAAAACATCGTTAGGATCGAGAGGGACCCTGAAAGAGACCTATCTGGAAAGCATTTTGAACGAAAATTGTCTTCTATGTGTTTATCCTGATTTTTCCTATAAAACTTAGTGAGATTAACACCGCATTAAAAATTCCTTTAATATACTTGCCCGATTACGTTTCGAGCATTGTGCGTATAGTCTTTATTGATTGATTGATTGATTGATTGATTTATATATATATTTAGAAAACAGTCCTAAGAAAGCACGCGCGCTGATTGGTTAAAAATCGTGTTTGTATAACTCGATGGAGACACAAAACTATACGCGCGCTTGTTGACGTAGTGATGGCGCGAGCAAAGAGAATTTACATTTTGATATCCAAAGCTAACAAGTTGTTTTCCTTTTTCTCGTCGTGGTGTTTTCTAAAAGAAATAGAAAACATGTACTTCGTGTTTCTATCGAGTTATACAAACACTCGTGAAAGTTTGGGAGAACTCGAAAAAGCTGTGGAAACACTCGCCTGCGACTCGTGTTCCCACAGCATTTCTCGTTCTCCCAAACTTCCACTCGTGTTTGTATAACTCGATAGAAACACGGTACATGTTTTATATTTCTTAAATATATATTTTTATATCGATGCATGACTCTACGGAACGCTAACTCTGCTTTCAGTCGCACTAGTTTGCTGAAGAATGCGCAATAAATCTAAACACATGAGTTGGATGATTTATTTATTTATTTATTTATTTTTCATTTTATAGTCGCTCGCGCAATAGTATTTACCTTATTCAGATTTCACTCGAAACACTGAGTGTAGCTCAACATATTACAATTGAATTTGATTAACTTTATGTACTGGGGTAAATATATAACATTGAAAGAAATTATTGACCGCCATTGTAATATACTGAATGAATTGTATTATATTTGTTACTCATTTTAAGCCAATGCAAAATTTAGAACGGCAGGTACGAGTTTCAATTTGTTCCTGGCGCGCGCGTTCTTTGAATTTAGAATTAGAAAAGCGGAGCATGCAGTAGAGGTCCTCTGAATATCACAACATTTTGCCATTAATTGCATATTATATTCTCCCTTCCTCGGTTCCTCTGTACTATTCGTAATTGGAATTTCCCCTTCTTAAATAAATTTTGCGGCCAAAAGTTATTTTCTACTTCTTCCTTATTAACTGAAGTGTTACATACCTCATTGTTTTCCTCTTGGCACTGTTGCTGATATTTCTGCCATTTTATATACAAAAAGTAAGCCCCACCAACTGCTATGCCGGCACCTATACAGCAAAACAAGATTTTTTCCATTTTTGTATTTGGAAAGTGTGGCAACACGTTTATTTGAAAGCTGTTTTGCGCAAGCACAGTGCTTGTAATGTGATGACGTAACAATGGTTGAATGTATAATTAGTGGTAATTAACACATCAACAATTTCTGAGTTGACAAACTTGTACCCAGTGCTCTCAGAGGAAGGAGCTAGTTCGTCCCTAATCTCTTTTTTCCGCTGACGAAAGCCTGCTCAGTCACAAATATACCCTAAAATGTATGCTATTTAAATTCCTGTTTTGTATTTTCAAGAAATTCGGATACCTTTATTTAACCTTTTTAAACGTAAAGGGGATTGCCGAGTAAGGAGTGAAAAAGGAGAAGGAATAAAAAGCTTCGAAGTTTAGAAAAGGCTCAGAAGAAGGTAAAAAGGCCTTATAAGAAAACGCTTATATATGAGAAATTCCGCGACGACCGTCATTGAAAAGGACTGATAACCAGACCTGAGATGGTTTAGCTGTCTTAGCTGGCATTAAAAACAAAGAAATTCGCAGTGTTTAACCGTTATTTGCTCACATTGAGACGGGTAATTGTTTATAAACGGATTGTCCGTCTCGTTTCATTTATGTTACAAGCATTTGTTAAAGCCCTCATCGACAAAAGTTTATCTGGAACTGCAACGTTTTGCCATTCCAAGTTGGTGGTTTGTCATCATCCTAATGAAACGCATTATATATGATTTGTCACAATTGAATTGACTGAACTACACAATGCAGTTACTATATAATCTGTGACAATCATATCTGCAGCAAGAGTCAAAAGTAGTACAAGAATGCTTCCTGTAACTATGGCAACAAAACTTCAACTAATTTCGCTTATTTTTTTATTGAGTCAATCAAACTACTGTCTTGTGTAATAATATACTTCTGCTACTGAGAACGGTGATATACTGAGCAAGAGATAATCAGTGGCAAGTTATATTGTCTCCATTTGTTTTGCCATCCTCAACCTGATAGTGATCCACAGCGAAGAGTAGAATCTAAGTATAAAGATAACGAAGGAGAAAATCCAAACAATTGAGGAGCAAACATTTTCTTAATAATGTAACTATAAAACATTTCAATGATATAGAAAACTGGAAAGCCATTTTGGTTTAAAAACAACGACGACGTTTCGACGTTCGCTTAATTAACGTCATTATTAAGTCCACTGTGTGAATAAAATGGCCAAAAATTTTAATATAAACTAAGAATTCCTGAGAGACACGAATGCAAAGAAAACAATGATAAAAATTGATTAAAAATTCTAAAAAAAGTACTCAAATATAAAATATTTGCATGTAAATGAGAATCACGTAAAACGTTTGGCACAAATTGAGTTTTTCTGTATATTTGACACAGGGCTCAATTCCTTAAAAAAAAAAGCATTTTAAAAAACAATCAATCAAACTTTGATCTGCAATTCAAGGGTCGCAGGTATTTTTCCGCGTCTCTACACAAAGGCCGGAAATTTGCATGTTCATTTGTGACGTCTCCGATGACGGGATACAAAGATAAAAAACGTTCGCTTATTGGACAAGTTTCAACGGGCGAATCTGGCGCGAAAACGTTCTTGAAAATGGAACGGAAACCTTGATTGGCTCATTTCATAATAGGAATGTAGTTCGGTTGTGAGCAGCCGTTTCTTTGGGGGGAGGGTTGCCTGACATCCCAAAAAACGGCTGCGAAGGAGACCACCATCTTGCGCGACTCTACCGTCACCATCGTCGTGCGTACGCGCCCACGAGCAATACCGCTAGCCATGATCATCATGAGAAAATCAACTCATGGGTTTCCTTGTCTTTCCTATATGAGTATGGGGCTCCGCTTGGCGGTCCTTAGGGACGCCGGAGCTCCGCTATCAGAAAAGCAAGCAAAATGTTGTATTTGTCGTCTTTTCTTCTCTTCTCACCATTACAAGGCTCGGTATCACTCATTCCCTAACTACATTTGCCATTGCTGGAGGAAGTACATCTCCGCATACGCCTTTGCTTTTGATCACCATTAATTCACCCGCAGTTACTACGCTGATTCCATGATGAACAGAACGCATCTGTTGATAGAAAATGGCAGAAACTGCATTCTTGATCATATTACAGGTTGAAAGAGAACTTTTCCATTTGGGCGGCATTTAAAAACATCAAAACGTTAATTTAGATTTCGTTTTTCATTTTTATTGGGCAAACTACATACAATTCTATAGATTAGAGACAAATGCATATAAGAAAGAACAAAATAAAGTAAATACTAGCTGGTAAGGAAAAATATATTAAAAAAACACACAAATAATTATTCACAGCAAAGGTAAAGTCTGCATTCGGGCCGAGAGGCCCATCAGACCGGAGCTTATCCCGGTTTCTGTAGTATGAAGCGACTAGGAGTATTTCTACTCCCCCCCGGATGGGATGCTAGTCCATCGCAGGGTTACCCCAGCATTAAATTCGCCGGTACTCATTTATACACCTGGGTGGAGAGAGGCACCGTGAGAGTAAAGTGTGTTGCCGAAGAACACAACACGATGTCTCCTGCCTGGGTTCGAACCCGGAGCGCTCGCTCCAGAGTCGAGCGCGCTACCCATGAGGCCACCGCGCCTCCCACAGAATCATTCACAGTACAGACCTATAAATAAGTTAAAAAAGGTCATGCAAAGATAATATTAATTAAAACGGGATGTTTCTGTCTTTCGCATGTACATGCACAACGGTGTGGATAGCACCTTCCAGAGGTTTTTGAAATAGGAATTGTTCTCTTTTGGTAAAACACCAAGTTGGTGTTCATTCATTCCTAGTCGGGAATTTAACCTGGCAACTGTGTCATTTAGCACTGATCACCGTAGTAACCGCGTCTTGGCTCGAGGATCATGTATCCAAATTTTCATCTATGCAGACAAAATTGTTCATGTATTTTTTTTCTGTGGGCAACGTCACGAGTGTGTGTAGTGAGAACTCCGACCGAGTTCTCTGGACAACGCGCGTATGAAAAGACGAATATAACTTAATCTTGGAGAGGTTATCAATATATCATTAATCTATCATATCCCATACTTGTAATTTTATTTATTGATAATATTCGATGTTCCTTTTTGATGGCGTGATAGTGACAACCAACACTATGAAACGCCAGGTCTTGAAATAGTTGCTCTTCCACATCCACCTCAGGCCGCTTCTCTGGCCATAACGCTCAGTTTAACTTGTAAAATTTCATCGATCAAATGCAGTTGTACTTGATATTGGCTAAATATTATTTCGTAAAACATTGCAGTGAAAGCTCTTCTGTTTTTCCCGGAAGCTACAAACAAGAACGTATATATATAATCTTTAACGTTGAGAGTATAGTGCTATTTTGTTTGTATTTTTTCCATTCGTTTGGAGGCTCAAATGACAAAACAAAAACAACAACAATATTGAACTAAGAACGTTTATTCTCAGTACTATAATTAGACGTTCTAATAACGAAAAAGATAGTAAAGATTGTTTCTAAAGTTACATTAGTATAAACATACGATTTGTGAAGGTCTGCACTTCAGTCATCATAAGAAGATTGGAACTTATTTATCTCATATCTAGGCTGAAAATGTCAAAACTGTCTAGAAAATCGTGCTTAACCATTTCATATAGCACGATTAAAAACCTGCTCACGTACCAGTGATCTGATGAAAAATCCATCCCTGAGAGTGCTGGAGGAATTTTCTGCCATGACAATTCCTACCCAAATCTATTCCCTCCTTCAGGTACTCGCACGTTCCAGATCTTGACTGGAAGTTGCAAGAAACGCAATCGTTAGATGAAGTTGCACAAGCAACGAGGCATTGCATCCAATCCCCAGTGACATGTTTTTCGATAACTGTACCGACCAAGTACTTATCCCGATGTGTATTATGCGGCTCAACTAAAAGTACTTGAATGACACAAACATTTAGCAAGAAAACAAAACTTAAAATCTTGAGCTGAAATGTTAGTATTCTCATTCGAGAAATAGCGCTATGACCAACGATTAAATAATATTGGCTTAATCTAATTAATTTGTCTCCGGATGCAAAGCAAGGTTATCTTTTGAACGAGAATGGCTTAAAAGAATTGTTGGAAAATTCAGTCAAGGGTGAGGGACAGAAGGATGTCTGTGTTTTTGAAGAGTAATTTAAATAATGATCCAGGTAAGAACTGTACCATTTTCTATTGTTCTGCGGCAATAAGCTTTCCCCATGCTGAAACGGTTGTGTTTTCAGACCAAGAATTTATGAACTGATGGAAAGCAGGTTCATGAAATAAAATGTATTTAAACTCTATTCTGAAAGGTGGTTTTCTTTGTGTGTAAACATTTCAACCAATCACAAAAGTCGTAAACAAAGACAAAAGCCTCCAATTTTTCAATGTTCCCCACATACGATTACTGTGGTATTTAGATTCAGAAGACTTTTGTTGAAATGAAAATAGTTGATCAATTAAGGATACATAAATATGCAGCTACCCGAAGTTTTGGTCTCAGTTTTGCTGATTGAGCCAATCAGAAGTATGATAGAACAATAGCAATGTTGTGCAAAAGTTAGCACCTTTCTGCAATCCTTGCCGCGTGGTTGCCCCCTTCTTACATGGACTGTTACTTAAAGCGAATTTTATGAAATTTTATTGATCAAATTACATTCATGTATTCAGGAACAGCCTGAAAACTTCTAAAAGATCAATTATGCAGACATCTTAAGCAATGATCTGTCAATTTTAGAAGCTCGATGATCGATAATGTAACGGGGGCAACTGAAAATACTGAACTAAGGTGTTTTTCCTTTTTGGCGCTTTCTACATTAGCTTTTAATACAAAACAGGAACTTGTACAACAGACAAAATTCTACATATCCGACAACAATTTTCATTCCTCAATTAGCTAATGCACAATGCAAACAGTGACAAATGCACAATTTTTGATACAAAAAGAACCTTTAAACATAATGTTCAGCTGACAAAACACTGCAGATCCGACATGAGTTTCCTTTCCGCAAATGCGTGAACAATGCAGACAGTGACAAATATCTTGACTTGACAGATTGCTATGAGATATGTAACTATGCATTAGGATCCAAAAAGAGAGGACTCGATGATCAAAGATAAAGCATCCTCCATAAACGAGAGGCTATTTTAGGCAAGTCACCCAATTGGTCCGCTTAAATGACTCAATTAAAAGTACTGCTTGGTTTTGTTAATTGAATATGGAAAAAAAAATCAACGCTTGAATTCTCTGAGAGTACTTCGTACGAAATAGAGAAGTTTTCGGCGCTTTGAAAGAGCTTTCCAAATGATATTTCTTCCTTTAATCTGTCCCGTCATTTTCAAGAATTCTGTATTATTTATTCTTTATTCCTGGTACAAAAATGCAAAAGTAACTATCTGAGATAGTTTGCCCCTCAAATAGCTGGATAGCTAGTCGTAGCGGGGCAAGAAAAGTACATAAATAACGCAAATTATCTTGTAAAACAAAAACTCCTATTCTAATAGAAAACCTTTCAGATTGCATCTGAAACTAAATTAAAACACAAAACGGCTAACGTGGGGGACATGGGGATTTGTGGTGTTGCGGTGTTGGTGTTTTTTTTTTTTTAATGCGGTGATCCGGTGAATAAAACCTCAACTTGCGGTGTGCGATGTTTGTGTTTTATTACCGTGCGGTGTTCGGTGAAATGAAATTACTCGCGGTGCTGGGGTTTCTTGTTTGACCTTTTCCAAACCTAAATTGGGCCTAAATTTAGCATGTAGACTTCGTTAATCCGTGAGCTCATGGTTCGGTAGACACTTGGAAGAGCGAGGACAGAAACAATCCTGGAAATTTTGCAAACGCCAAGGCCTAATGTAATGTATTATTGACTGCGGAACTTTTTTCTATGAACAAAGGAAAAGGTGGCGAAAACTACCGGCCACAAAATATATTGAGATGTCGCGTCGGTAAGCCGGAGAAAGTGAGCTAATTTAAAGCAGAGAGGGATCCGGGGTGAAGGCCTCTCTCCTTTCCTTCGTCCGCTTCCTTCGCGCAAGGTTTCTTCTCAAGAACAAGAAAACTAAATGATTTAAAACAGGCATTAGCAGTATCGATGTGAGGGCAATGAAGAGCTTTTTGATCGTTTATTTTTTGGAAAATTGTTGAGGTATAAAAGTATTATTTTATTTTAAGTGTAGATGAACGAATCATGGCGCTAAAAATACGTGTTGCGGACTTGCGGTGACGGTGTTTCGTTGACTTTTTCCTGCGGTGAAGCGCCGTTAATTTTTTTTGCGGTGTTGCGGTGTTCAGAACCCCCCACCCCCCATGCCCCCC